>CAJDYZ010011179.1:73040-88995 GCA_903986555.1 Heterotrigona itama
AAATTCAATTCGTGAATTGCCTTTTATTCTCCGTGTTCCCGCAAAAAATCGTAGAAATGTGGATGGAAAAGTTTGAAGATTTTAGTAGATCTCAAATGTCACTGTATAAAGACATTGTATTAAACCAGCAAAATATAGTACAAATTTTACATTAAAATTTGATAAATTATAGTTTCTATCAAAATATGATCTGTTATATCGAGGACTATTACAAAATTTTGATTCAGTTTCTTTCTTTCACTACATTGTAAATTTTGCAACATTGATTTTTCTTCTTTAAAAATTTCGAACAAACATTTTCCACGAAAGTTTCCTCGGCTTTGAAGAATCATAGTACGAGGTACACCTATTTACGAATGTCGAAGATAAAGAAAGTTCGATGAGGTTCTTAAATTCCAACGGGAGAGATGCACTTTATTTTCCAAAACTCATCTGCAACTCCGCGCAACTTTTAATCGTTTAAAAATTAAAAGTATATTACTTTTACCGGGGGAGGATCGTATCCTTCGAGGCCGGCATCCAATTCAATTTTCTAAGTGTCTTAAAATACGCTTCGCGGAAACTAACTTCCAAAAGTTAGAACGAACGGACATGATGTAGCGAAGAAAAAGTTTGTCGATATATCAGACTACCAATTTCACGTTTAATATACTGAAATTTTTACGAAATGCATGAGCAATCAAATTTCAATTTCCAGATTGACTGTGGACTGTATATTGAGATAAAGAAACAAAAAAAAAAAAAACTCACAATCGAGGGTTCTCCGTTGAAAGTTAGAAATCATAAAAACGTGCTTACTTTATTTTAACACAAGTTCGATTACCATTAATTCCACTACAAGTGAAAACAAATGTTGTCAACTATTGATTACTTAAAGTCTTTCCAAAATCCATCAATATCGAACGAATTTCCACAAGTGCAAAAATAAGAACTAACAACGTCGGAAATAAGAGCCATTTGTCTGGAAAAGCACGCAAAAAAGTATTCAGACATCAGCGATTCAGACATCGAAACATCTTCACGGTGTCTATCTGCTCGCGAGAGTGAAGTTTAAATACTTCTCAGAAATGAGATCTTAGAACTGGAGCGGTAATCCTGCCGCGACAAGATGGTGCATCGACTTAAGCTTCTTTCCTGCACCTTGTTTCGCGTTCGCTCTTCATAGGATAAATATAGCGAAGGGAACGGGAAAGGAACAAGATGTCGCTTCCGCTTCCGTCGTGAGGATACTCGAGGATGCTCTTGCAGGAAAAGTTTCCCAGGGTCTCGTCGAGTTCGTCGGAACTTTTTTCCGCGTTCTAAGCTGGCCGGAAGTGTTCAAGGGTCGGGGAGGGGGTGGCGAGCGTGCGACCTTAAGGCAGTCTAGACAATTCATTCGAAATCGAAGCAATCTCGCGGAAACCCGAAACCAATTTCGAAAGAATTGCATTCTAAAACCATCCACGTGCTAGCTACGGGGCCAAACAGCCGACCATCGGGCGCGCATACGATCGGAACGTCGATCCGGCCGAGTACCGGAACTTGTCGAGGAGTTGGTGGTCGAGGTAGATATCTCGCTAAGTCAAGAACAGGGAAACGGCCCCAGAGGTATTCCAATTCCCTCGCCTTCTTATTCTTTCAATCAGCGAGCCCGATTTCGCGGACGGTTTCTCGCACGCGTTGTCTTCAATTCAAACGAGAGTGATTCGGAAACGACTGCGTTATAATTTATGAATTACGCGTCATTTCGTTTTCGAAGCTTTCCAATGCCATCACACCGATTCACTTTGAACAGAATTCTGAGTTTCGTGAATATCTAATAATAATTCTGTACATATACGTGCGTATGCAGAAAGTTTGAAGAAGCATGTAGAAGAATCCCATATTTATCCAACATTGCGTACAACTGTTAAACGACAGAAATGATTATTCTCGTCAATCTCTAATCTGGTGAAACTTGTTTCTCATAAATACTTCGTTGAACAAATCATCAATTGTCGTTATTTACTTGTCACACGAGGTTCACATTGCCGAATGAAATATGAAGTTCTTTGGGGACGCGAACGGTTACAGATATTCGAATATTATTCAATAAAGAAAGTTTCAGTTGAGACGCGCAGGCCGCTTTTCCGCGTGACGAGAACGTCTTTCTGGAATACGACTTGACGATCGTCGCGTCGATTTAAATGCAAGCGCGACGGTAACGGAAGCAGGCTGCCGCGTCGAGCTCCCATTTTTCTTCGTGCCTTTTGATTGTCGGGGCGTGCGGCGGCATACCGAAAGCATCCGCCAGAGAAATTCTGTTTCCTGCAGAAGTGTTGACAGATAGCTTGGGTGACAGTTGGCACCTGTCAGCTCGCGGGAAGGGTTGCATAATGATTTTCAAGTGCATGCACTTGCGCCGTAGCTACCGACGAAACCGGTTGCCCACGCGGCCTTTCCTTCGTCGCGACGTGTCGCAAGCTGTGTTGTTTATGCAGACAGGACAAAGTGGTTGGTCAATACGAAGTTACGAGGCGAGCGTCTTAAGTGCATTCAAATTCCATCTTGAAGAAGCTGACGCTCATGAAGGAACTCAAGAAGCTGTCCACTTGAAATTCCTAGAGATTTTCGAGACGTGCTTGCTGCTGCTGCTCTCTTGATCATCATTGAACTCGTCCAGAATTAGGTGTTCATCGGCTTTTAACTCGTTCGATGGTGATTGCTCCGTTTGAGGAATTTTCGAGGGAGATGTTCATTTGATTGCAATTTGTAAATCTTAGAAATTTGCATAAACGTACGCAGTGCGATTCTTCGTCTCTTAACAAATTACATTCAAGTTTTAAAAATCCTCAATGCACGCGAAAGCCTTCCTTATCGTTTATCTCTTAATGAAAGAAACATGAAAAAAGAATGAATAAAAAATTCTTCTCGTACGCGAGATGGTTATTTCCCCCGTGAAACGTACGAAAACTGAAACACGAATTGCCGGAGGAGCCGGTTGCTGGAAATGTGTTCCCATAATCTCCCTCTCTCTTTTTTTTTTCGCCTGGTGACTCTTATCCCGAAATAAATGCCGCAGGATCGTAAAGCACTTTGCGAGCATGTTCGTTTAAAATTGCCGGCTCCTACGAGCGCGAGGTGCTATTCAGAAAAATATATAGAGCCCGACGATTCGTGCAATGAGGTCTTTCGTTCTGGATGATAACAAGCGTCAGTTAGTGGAATTATTAGGGTGAAACCTGAGGGAGAGTTCCGAATAATTGGCTGCATTATCAGAGAATGAAAGAAAATGCCAGACGATACACAGAAACGATAATTCGACTTTATTGAGACGATGACAGACAAAATGAAGATGACCTCGCGTGCATAATCGCGATAAAACAATATTATTATAGAGTATGATCAATGCAGGTACTACAGTTCATAGGTACCTAAATAGTTTTTAATTAATTTGAAACTGAAGAACAATTGATATTTTTAAAATTGTGATTGAAAAATTTTCATCCCTTGTTATAATTGGATGTTTGATAATTATATTATTACTAAATTCGTTTAATTTTTTTTTTTTATTCGTATATAACAAACGTGAAATTTCGTATATGACAAACGTGAAATCATCAGTGGTAAAAATATTTCAACGAATCACCAAACTTTCATTCAACATATCGTGAAAATTTCAGACAAAATAAAAGAATAATAGGAACTCTAAATCACTGGTACTTTAGTTATGTGTTACTATCAGATGTTTCAACTCTGATAATATAACGGGAAAGGTTAAATTTAAATCGAAACAACAGGTATATTCGTACCATATTCAAGTTCCACACTCATCTCTGACAAGCATTTGTAAAACCTTAACAAATTTCTACGCAGCTAACAGCCGATATTCCAACATCCTGAAACACAAAACAAGCACGAGTCCAAAAGTCGAACATGATTCCAACCATTCTCCGCGGAAAGAAACATCCATTCGTACCGTCCAACACTAGTAAAGCAGCGTCATAGAAATCGACAAACATTAAGACAGGCACACCATCCGAGACATTGGGTCCGCGATCTCGGAGCTGATTTTCCTGCTGGCTGCACGTGAAAAGGCGCTCGGTTCATTATTAAGGAATACCATTGGAAACTAGCTGTTTAAATATTCAAGGGACGCGATGCGGAAAGGCGGTGGAAACCGTAGCGGCACGCAACGAAAGCTACAGTTTACCGGTGGATATTATAACGGGGGTTAGTTTCTATCCGAAGAATTTCGTGCATGTTCAGCCGGTTATTTCCCTTGTAAAAGGCAGAGGCCGGCAGTAACGCGCATTGTCGTTGCCCGTTGTTGCTGTTGTTGTTACACCAGCGTGGTGGTAGTAAGTTGCAGCAGTCGTTACTGCAACCTAGCAGCAGGTATATCAATATTTGGCAACAGTTGACGTGGTGGTTCCTATTCTCCCCTCCCCTCCCTTGGTTGCTTCATTATTTGCTCTTGTTTCTACGAGTTTCAACGCAAACAGTCCAGGAAACGTATTTAAGCCAGGTTGAGTGTGTTTGGCCCGGCAATGGGAATAGTTGAGACGCCAAGTCTTACGGCTCCTATTCTACCGTTAAACTTGAAGCTTATTTAGACAGTTTCAACAGATGGGGATCGTCCGCTGTGATTTCGATTCGGAGGCGATCTCTCGCAAGCGGCGCGACGTCACGCGGTGAAATGATTGCACGATGTCGATTCGATCAGCGAGTTCCTTGATCCTTGGTCCTTGAAATCGAAGTACGCAGCTGTGCGAAAGTACTATTCGTACCATGCTCCTTGGCAATTGCCAACTTGACTAAATTCGTATCGTTTTAGAATACTTAGTTTCAAAGCTCGAGAGTGTTAATCGAGCTGCGAATTGAATTAAATCGGTGCGATTCGGTCACTCGACTAACCAATTCGCCATCGACTCGATTGATGTTTCGAAGTAAAATACAAATCACCTGCCAACCTGTCAAATTCTCCAAGACGTGTCTGCCGAAATTGACTTTCTTGCATCCAACAGTACCGCGAAATTGTCCTCCGTTTCTTTCCACCATTCGCATTATCAACTGACGAGCCGTTCGAAAAATCGCCGGCATTATAGAGCACATTCTTCCCGGGCGCGTACGTCCGAGCAATTCTCGCTGTTGCCATTTTCCACGGCAATCGATTAATCCGGCGTCGAGCAGCGGGTTTCCGGCGGAGGGACAGGCGAGAGAGGAGCGGCGAGCAACCAATTTCGCGGCGGAAAAAGTTTAATTACAGCGAACGCTGGCGACATATTCCGGTGTAAACACGTCTGTATAACACGCCAACACGGCAGGGAAAGACAGTTGGTGCCCTGGTGCTTCTCCTCGTGCAGCTGAATTCTTGCTCGGCGGTGGCGCGCGACGCTCGCTTGATCACCGGATGTCGTTTCGTTATCGTTTCTACCTTTTCACGGGCGGCGTTGCGCCTCTTTTTATCTCGTACACACCGTGCCCGTTCGTTCGTTCGTTCGCTCGCTCGCGTCGGGTAGAGTTTAAATTGGTCCGCTTTCTGTCGGCAATCAAAGTCTAATCAAACTTTAACGAGTATCACGAATGCTCCCTGGACGATCGTCCGCCACGGGAATCCGACGAGGCTGCGCGACACAATCCGCGACAATGGCGTACGCTCGGCAAGAATCACGCTGGATTTATGGCTGTTTTATAAAAATTTCAACCGATCAGTCGACAATATGAACGTCTGAATATGGACAGCCGTCGCGTGTACGGCTGAATTAAATTCTACCGATCGGAATCGGTCCCCTCTTCCTCCACTCTCTCTTCCCGCAGATTACGTGCGTCTGTTTCGCCATGATTAAACGAGATATTAAATTTCTTCTCGGTTGAAAATTTTTACTAAACGCAGTTTTTCTTTCGTTTTTCCCCTTTTTTTTTTTACGACGATCAATTGCTTCTCGTATAGAGACGAAAATTCGTATACAAGTTTGTTATCTTCCAGTGCAATCGGCACTGTATTATGAATATTAAGTAACGAATAATTACATGTATTTACACTCCGTTTGTGATCGAACAGGAATGGAATAATAAAATTACTCGTATCGGTGCAAGTGACAGAAATTTCTTGGAAAGACTGACATTGACGTAATATTGGTAATCTTCGTGACATTGACTTGATCAATTTCATAAATAATTTCATCGAAATGTTTCAGTCGTAGTGTAAAATATCAAAGTATTTACACTGTGCGTAACAATGCTGCACAAGTTCTCAATAAAAATAAGTCATAAATTATTCATTATTTGGTATTAAGGTATATTTGGCATATTTGGTATATTTGGTACAAGTCATGAATTATTCATTATTTGGTATTCACCAGTAAAATGCGATAATTCGTCAAGAAAGCAAGTTGTCATAAAATTACGTTCATTACTCTGCATTGCAATAAAATATACGATTTACTGATACACTCGCATTCAATTATTAAGAATTAAGAATTAATCATGGTAATTTGAAAAGATCCTGTTCATCTAATTGATAATTTAAAAATTACCAGCCGAAGGTTGTAAGTTTCATATAAAGTTGCGAACATTAATTTTGTTGTTACACGTTGACCTGAAACAATTTTATCGCGTCTGAGGATGTTCTATTATACGTACAAGATGTAATGATTAAGCCACCATAATTTTAAAGTTAAATTACACCGCGTCAAAAATAAGTATCAGAACGTTTTCTTGCTTCTGACAGCGTGTAATTTAATTCAGAGATTTCAGATAGAAGGAAGTAGTCACGTTTTAATATTATTATTGCAGCCGTACGTCGTGAAATATCGCGACGCAATTTTAAAATTCAATTTTAAAAACGAACCACACGAGTAATTGTAACAATACGCCTTATGAAACTTCGCCTTTCCGTTATTCCCTCTTTCACTTGCAATTTAGTTTCATTTCATGGACTGCAAGCGTGAGAGAAGAATTCTTTTGAATTGATGAAATTTATGTAAAAGACGATTAATTCAAGTAGCGTATCGAAAGCTAACAACTCTACCGGTGAGCCATTTAATGTATAATTCAAATTCATGATATATTGATTTCGCATGAAGATGGTAATTATGGCATTGCTGTTAGTCATTATTTCGTCGTTAATTTATACATTTTAATCGTTATTTAATTGTTGTTGTAATGTAAATCGATCATGCAATATAACGTATTTAAGCATTTATGAGTGGAGTGAAAGAACAGTTTATTAGAAATAATATTAAAAATAATATTGTTCGCTACTTAGTCTTTCCTTCTCTTCAAATTGAATTATTAAATACAATATTATTTATTAAAGAATTATTCAATATTACGAATTTCAAATGAATTTTATTTCGTCATAGTTAAAAAGATTCTGAACTCTATAGATTCTTCTATATAATTACCTAAGTAAAATTTTTGGTGATAAGAATTCGATTGCACAATTTTTAAAAATATAACATTGTTAGTAATTAGCACGATAACGGTGGATTCATGAAAGAAATTATTAACTTATCGTTAATGGAATGGTATTTAATAATACCAGAGGAATTCTCGATTATTTCCAGAGAATATTCTGTACGTTTTGAACAATAACCTACACTAATTTTATCGGTAGGTTTATCTTGGGATTTAAATTTAAATCAAGCAGTCTCATTGTGCGGCTTTAATTAAATTCAATTAATATGGAATCCTTTGTAGAATTATATTTAAATGACAGATAAAATTAATCAATTGAAATATTCATTACTGCGGTTATATAAATTCCTCGTATAAAATTTTCGAAGATCTTCCAGTGTATTATTACAGTATTAATACATCTGTATCAATTTTTGTTCTGTTGCAAATGAAACAATATTCGAGTATAAAATTGAAATTTTCATCTGAAATACATTAAAATACATTTGGAAAAGCTATTGAAGAATTCAGTTCGTGACTTGTATACGAATCATAGTTTCTTTCTTCTCGTCGTTTTTTTTTTTTGTCTGTGTCGACTTTTCTGTTTTTTTTTTCATTCAACAATCATTAAAATGGAGTTTGAGAGAATGCGCTGTTCGTCTTTATCTTTAAAATTTAAACGCACAAGAAACTGCCAATATTCGAATGCTAAAGTTCATCGAATTCTCTTGATTTCAATCCTTAAACAGACAAAAGATACTAGATTAATTCATGACGAGCAGTGTATTCTGAATGTGCTATTCTCCGATGCAATAAACAGCATTATTAATCCGTGGAGAATTTTTACGAAGAAGCTTTTCAGAATTCTTTCATTTTAATCTTTTCATCTGCTCGTCATGTTTCACTGGAGAACATTTAAGCTTATGTATGCGAGTATCGAGAAAGTTTGAAAGCTCGAATTTTTTTAACAGTAGAACGAATTTAAAAATTTTTAACAATAACAAATTATTATGAAGTTTCTTTGGGTAATTACTTTAAATAATACCGTAAGTTCATAGTTAAATAACACTGTTCATTTGCTCCTGAAATCCCGGATAGTGGAAAGGAGTAAACTTGAAAAACTCAGTGATATACCCGCGCTTGATTCTACATTTGATCTGGAAATAAAAAGAAAAAAAATCGTAGATATTCAATAAATATAAAGTAATACAAATAATAATATTGCACCGGCGATGTTACAACGTTCTGTTTTAATATTATCGAATCACGATTTTTGCTTTTGAAGTTCACTCGAATCGAAAAAATACGTACTTGTTAATATTTGCTTTGACTAGTGTTTCCACTGGATGTTTGACATATTGAAAATAAGTGATTCGAAATATTCGAAACTGTCCTTTGAAATTTTCCTTTTCGTGTCAAAGGCTCGGGTATCGAAAATTCGAGTAGTCGTTGAACTTTACACCGCACATTTCGCGACTCTTTATTTACAACTATGTTCGTTCTCGTTTCAATCCAGCGCTACGAACATCACGCTAATTCATCGATTTCATTTCGTGAAGTTTCCAAATCGATTTTCCCGAACAAAAAGACAGAATGAACGTGAAATTTCCATGGAAATGAAAGGGACGCGGTTATAAACTAAATAAAAGGAATAGTACAAGTGTTTGCAGATTGCAAATATTTTAATATTATACATCATTTACATATCAATATAAATAAATTTAAAATATCGTGCATTTTTTTAATTGTCAGTCATACATTTTTTTGCAATTATTTCCATATTATTTTCTACAAAAAAAAAAAAAAAAAAAGAAAATCCACCAAATCTTGTGAATGAAATCACACAAGTCTCGAAAATGATTAATACATCCTGTCCTGTCAGGAAAATTATTATCAGATTAGATTATAGATATTTATACAAATCATACTTTTTATTGCAGTAAATTTCGATATATATATTTTACATATCGAGCGTGCATTTTCATGTATTCCGATGGTCTACAAAAATCCGCAGCCTGTTTAAAAATTGATCAAACGTTCTCGTCGTGAAATTAAAAGGAGCCTCATTTTTTGGCCAACATGACACTGGCGCGCAACCGATGCCTTTGAATACCAGCCAATTAATAGCAAACGAATAATCCGTTCGCCTGACAGCGAGCAAACAGCCTAACGAAATCAAACAACTTTATTAATACCCAGCTGGCAAATATTTTCGGCGCAAACACCAATTAGCAGACGCGATAGCGGGCGGAGGACGCGCGGGGGAGGGAAAAATCGCAACAGGAAAAATTCGCGGGAAAGGAGCGACGAGGAGCGCGAGAACGAGCACCTCGTGCGAAACCGACGCCGGCCGTTTAATAATTCACAACGATTACGCGCGCCGGGACAAAATTTACAACGCGCGACATCGGCGCGACTAGCTTTAGCCCGATTAAAGCCCGAAGCGACTGCTGATTTACGATTCAACCTCCTGCTGTGACGCGTGCACACGCCTCCGTGCATCCGCACGCACGTATCGCGCGCGTTCCAGAACTGGATGCTGATTACGAACCGCATCGAAAGAAATCGACACGTAAGAATTTCGCCTCGTTGTATGCAGATTCATATATATATATATGTATGTAGTATGTCAATATGCGTCATTAATCGTGGCAGAGAAGGGAACTGGTTGATTTTATGTGAAAAAGATAAATTGGAGAGGGAGAAGTTTTTCAGAGAATTGAGTTTGGAAATTTATTGTACTCGAACTTGGTTGATCTTGGACTGGATGATGACAATCGACGTTCTTTCTTTTTTTTAGCTTAGTTCGTTCGATTAGCTTTATTTGGAATTATTTAGAAAGGAATTTTCTGTTTCTCGAGATTGTCTTCAAGCAGAGTTTTAGTTTAAATTTAAGTTAACAGGGGGTTATTTTATTCATTTTCAACGAAGTGAAGTTTGTGAATTTATCAAGAATTTATGAATATTTGAATTTTAATTTATTAATTCCAGACACAAGTAAACAACCAAGGAAGTTCCTTTTCTTAATTTAGGATTCAAGTCGCATTGGTTGCAATGACATTAACGATTACGATATTTTCGAGTTTGTCGATCAACAATTTCTTGACCAAGAGTATTTTATATTTAAAAGGATTCTTCTCTATTATTCCATGTACACTTCACAAGAAGTGATGTTACAGAGAACTTCGTCTAGATTTTTTATAACTAGTTTTCCTAAAAAGTAACTAACTACATTCTGCAATCAGATACTACCTAGATAAATTTAATGGTCTTTAGAAAAGATTTTCTCTGCATGTCAAGAAAAATCGGCAAGAAAATGTTACATCGTTTACTGTTATCGACAACAAATACAAACAGCAGTTCCATTGTATAAAATGTCGATCGAGAAATTTTTGTTCTCTCGTCGTCCAAAAGAATTCGCATCGTATTTTACGATTCTCTTAAGATTCAATTCCATAGAAGCTTGCTCGTCTTGATTTGCCATTGTCAGAAATCAATGAGACTGTGCATTAAGAGAAACGTTTTGTTCTAATACAGAAGCATTCGTCTTGATTCTTGTGATATTTTTAAAGTTTCAAGAGAAATTCACAAGGGTTTACGTCACGCCATCTGAACAATTTATTTTAATTTTTGTAATATTTCTAAGGACATTCAACGACATTTTGTACCGAGAGATGTTATATAAAGATGATATTCTTTGTTAATTAGATATTAGCATATTTCTGCTTGGAAACGAGTTACAAGGAAAGTCGATGTTGCTTCATTTATTAGAAAATGTTTTGGTAATTGTTAGATTCTGATCTAGATATCTCGGATACCTTTGGAATTGTTTATTTTAGATTAAAATCAATTGACTCTTGAATGATTTTTTACTATCGATTCCTAAACTCTTGTATTTTTTTTTTAACTCGAATTTTACAGGAAGAACTCAGTTTGCTTGTAGGACGATCTGCAAAATCGTGGAGATTACTTAAAAAAAAAAAAAAAATCTGATCTTTCAACTGGAATAAAATAGCTGTATTGAACAAGAGATGAATTTTTCTCGAGAAATACGTAAAGATAATCGAAGATGATCGAGTGGAATAATTAAAGTGGGTACACCACAGTTGAACTGTAATAGCAACGTAATTAACATACCTTCATTAATTATCGTCCTGCTTATTAAGCTGAACTAGAAAGAGTGCGGGTGAGGATAACGATGTGGTTGAAAATAGAAGATATAGATTGTGCTATAAGTATGTATGGATAACATGGAAATTTCACGTAGATGGTTTAGAAAGATTTTCTTGCTCGGCTGTGCTCCGTTATATTTCTGTTTTATTTATTATCGAAATCTTTATATTTCATTATCGAAACTCCGTCATTTTGACTTAAAAATGAACGAAATATACAGGCGAAAGTCACATTTATATATCCCGAAAAATTAGAACTTCACCTTTTATGCATTTATAGAAATGTTTGAAATTGCACAGAAAGTAAATGATATGAGAGCATAGTAGTTTTTATAATAACTGGTACGTAGAACAATCTCTCATCGTGATTACATTTTCCTAGTTTTATCCCCAAAACTATGCACGTGCATAAAAATCTAGTTTAAAATAAATAATTATTTATGAAAAGAATTTGTAAACTCTCTGAGGGGATCAGGAGAATCTGTCAAGTACATATTTCTTTCAAATTCCATTGACATAATTACTATGTCTATGGAGATATTTATGCATTCTTAGAAAATTTAAAAAAGTCTACGAAATACATAAAACACACAGAGATAGAGCGCTTGTTGCAATATTTAATGGATAAAATATATATTTCTGTTCAGCTTTCAGCGTTCTAATTGTACTCGTAAAATAAAGACACCGGCAGTCTCTAATAATCTTCGAGAGCTGAGTGAAATATCAAATTGTTTTGTGTCGTAAACGTGGCGTTTCCAACGTTTCCTCCGAAACGCGTTCGAGACACTTTCACAGAAGCGTGCAATACCGGCGAAACAATAAATTTGAATGCCTCGAAAACGAAACGGAGACCGCCCGGGGGTGGCGCGAAGTAGAGAAAGCGAAGAGGGGTCGGATGTACACGGCTAGGTAAAAGTAAAATACTTGCCGCAATAATCGGGAAGCAGGGACGAAACAGAGGAAGGCAGAACAGATAGGTAGCCCGATGGAAGTTCCGGTTGATCGAGCAATTTTGCATTGCTGCCATAACAGGGAACACGGACGCATCAATGCTGAGCCCGTTGCTGCTGGGCCTGGCAACAACAGCGACCCTTTTGGCCCTGGCCGTAGCTGGAATCCTGGCGGCGCTCTACCGGAAGCACTCGAACGGCCGGCCAGGAAGTCCAAAGCACGCTCCCATCGTGTGCGAGCCACCTAATGCAGGTGCAACTACTCCGGTACACCCGCAGACGAAGCAGGCGGTCGATGACATCGATCCGGACATCATACCCAACGAGTACGGTGAGTCTACGGCTTTCCGATTGTTTGAAATGTTCGGCCGAATTACGGTAGTACCTACGTGCGCGCACAGTTCGATACTTGTACTCTCTGGCTGATCGTGAGAGATTTATTCATTGGAGGTAACGGTGATTCTTCGTGTAGAAAGAAATGAGAAATATAAATGACGCTTAGCTTTGGAGAAAAACGAATTTTCGCTAAGTCTTTCTACACGTAAAGTTAAAGGCTAACTTTAACTTAGTTCTTGATTGCACTAGGCAGTGTCAAAAGGGAATATTTGAAATATAGAGGACAGAAAGATATATTTGAAAAGTGCGACAAGACATAATCTTATAGAATAGCATAGTATCTTGTGGTAGACGGGCAAAAGGAGTACAAGTCAAAATTGGCAGAAAAGTATTTATGATATTTAAACTTGAAGCAGAATGCATGATCAGGGGTTAGATTTTGGATGTAAAAATTGATAACACAAGTCTTGTCTCAGTGTATATTTCCAAATATAGTCTGTATTTTAAGTACAATATATTCTCGAACTAATGATGATTTGATGATTATTTCCATTAAAATTTTACTCATAATCTTTTGCTTGTCCAGTCAACAAGAATAGATACATTAAAATAATTTAGTTGATAAAAAAAAATCTAGTATAAAAATTACTGATTCTGATCTAGAATATGTGTATATCAATGTCACATAGATAAATACCAGTTTAAAACTTTCGTTCGTCCACTATTGTATGAGAACTATCTTTTTCTATTGATGAATTGGAATTTCTTTCTTTTTACAAGTAAATATTGTAAAATTCCAGTATTGTTAAAAAATTCTATTTGAACATTCCTTCAGTCTAAAAAGCAAGAAAGAAAGAAACAACACGCGTACATATAATTCGTATATAAAATTCGTCGCTTTTCATAGAATACAGTTGGAAAAATAATTCTTCTTTTGTTTCAACCGATCAAACTAATGTATATCCATTTGACTAAAAAAACAAGTGCTTTCAAACCGTTTTGATTTTATAACCAATTTGATACTTTGCATATTTAAACATTTCTGCATATTGTGCGTAATCCGTATATTTGCACATTTAAATCTCCCATAAATATGTTAAATTTCATCTCGATAAAAGTCAATATTAATTTTGCCAAAACTGCTTGGATATTTTCTCAATAACTGTATGTATAAAAAATTAAAAACAGCATCGATTGGTGTGTTTAACCATTTAAAAATATCGGAGCTGAAATTTTTCACAAACAAACTTTTTTTTTAATCAAATAAATAATCATATGATTATTTTTATCAAATAAGAAGATTTTTTTTTTTTCACCGAACGAATAATTTCAAATTTTTAAAAAGTAGTGTACACGTGTATAGATCAGCGCCCATACAGCATGCTGTACAACACATGCGATATTTTAATTCTTTTCGTTTATTATTTACGACTTTATTGGTTATTTAATTACGGCGATCGGCAACTATGATTCGCGTAAGTGGAACAATTGCAGTATTTCGCGTGTACATGCATATATCTGCATGTGTCTCTAACGCATGCAATTTATCGGCGTTCTACTGTTTCTTTTTTTTTTAAAATGGATTATTTGAAAACGTAAATTATTCTCTTTTATACGTTTAAAAAAGAATTGTGGTAAATTTTTTTCAACTGCGAGATTTGTGAGAAAAGTACCTTGAGTTGAGGATGTAAATCAGGTAAAAGAAATGGTTGCAACTTTTATATCAGTGAATTTTAATATGCCAGTAGAAAGGATTGGAAAAATATGACAAATTTAGTTAGAATATATTGAATTTAAATAGAAAGGAATAGTATTGGAAATGTTTGAATTTTTAATTTTTAATCTTTGAAACGTCGAACGAGCAGTGAAATTTTAAAAATAGTTGGATCATACATATAGTGTGCTGTCACGTCAAACAGAATTATCCGACTTTTACTATTTAACATCATTGTAATTAGTATATTTTATATTGTTATAATTTAATTTCGTTACTTCAAAGATAAGAAACCATTTTCAACTATTTCGGCAACATTACACATTTTGTGCAAGGACATAAATTTAATATTCTACTAGAATTTTTATCTTTCAAATTCAAAGAATTTATTGAGATACGATACATCGTGTCGTACAAGTCACGTAACGTTTTCTCACCACAACGATCTCTGGATGAAATGAACATTTTTAGAAATAAATATTTTTTATGAGATGATTGTCCTTGACAGATTATTATTGTTTCGTAGGATCGTTATTGGTTTTGAAGTGCCGTACGCTTTTTTCTCGTTCAATCGTTTGATTGAGAGTGGAAATGCTGCGGTCTGTTCGTTTCGGATGCAGTTCATCGGTTACAAAACATTTATGAAGTTACATGTCATCTGTCAAGTAACTTAGTATTTTCCTCATTCTGTTTCCGCTTTCAATATATCGTTTGAAAGGAAAATTAGAAAATCTGGAAATAGTAGAATGGGCGGACAGTTGTATTTTCTTTTAAATATCTAGCTGAAATTCGCGTGGAATTTTTCAAAATAATTAATACTTTGTACCGTTATTCAAATGTTCAGACTGTTCGAACAAAATATTTTAAATGACATATTATTGATGAAATAGTATGTTTATCACATTTTCTTTTTTTTTTTTTTTATCATTTCATTCATTCTTTTCCTTTTAACAACGTCAATCATCAACAACGACAGAGGTACTGGTGTCTTCAGCAGTATGGGGTATCGTTAAAACAATTTTTAATATGCTCTCGAGTTGGTACATAATATTACACTTAAAATTAACTCATTTAAGCTCTATATTATGGTACATTTAATTTTGGAAAAATATTTTATTTTCAACGAGAACAGAAGGAAAAGATGGACAGAGACGAACGATAGCGTATTGCCATCTCCTTTCATTCAAATCCCCGAATGTTAATAGTTTTGACGTTTTTTTTTTTTTTTTTTTTTTTTTTTTCATCAAAGATATTTCCGCGTCGCGTAGCAATGAATTTCGAAATGCATTGTCAGGTTAAATTGATACGCTTCAATACACATTAATAGATCGGAAATGCGATGCCTTCATCCACAATGAATAGTGATCAATGTGTGCTCATCAAACTTCTACATTATTATCTCAGCATTAACGCGGGCGAACGCA
>CAJDYZ010011179.1:91965-116168 GCA_903986555.1 Heterotrigona itama
TCGATCCTGCCTCGTTGACGCGGAGGATTCCTTTTCTTTATCACGACCAATATTTCCTCTCCCTTTGCCTCGTTTTCTCTTTCGTACGGTCTCGCGTAACCGAACCGACATGGTTGTTTTAAATATTCGAAGTTTCGGGAGGGAGATGGGGACGACCGCGAAGCTGGAGGCTGGGACGCGAGCCAAGAAGAGGGATCGCGTCGCTTTAATATGCGGCGGTCTTCTACTTTAACTTTTCCGGTTTAGCAAAGCCTTGGGTTATCTGCGCTTCCGTCGGTTTAATTACGTCGAAGTTTCCTCGATAATTCGAGAGGGCCAGTCCCGATGCGCGTAACTCGGTCTTCGGCTCGACTTCCGTTTCTCTTCGACGTTGGCTCGCCTTCTCCCGCATTCGAGTGTCTGAATAATTTTAATGCCGGCTCAACTCGTCCGTCCTCGACAGCCGAGTCGGCACCGTTACCCGGTCGTTCTCTTCATTAACCGAATCAGATACTCCTAGGAATGGGATCAAGTCCAATATGTACTTACGAATCCGAGTCAAGTTCGGCAAGTTTAAGTTTCGCTTCGTCGTCTTCTCCGACGCATTGTGCTCGAAAGTAAAACTGTTTCAACGAGCGCACTCGCGCTCGTATTCGTCTTACGTGCATAACGTACGATGCACCATTCATTCATTATATTCGTTTCGACACTTTGTTCAATGAACACGCCTTTCTAAACCGTGCTCAATGAATAAACATATATACGTATATTCGTTTTGTACAAGCTGTTTTCGCAGCTCTTGACGTTTGCAAGATTCGAAACTTTGGCGAACAGTGCTCAGAGTTGAAGAGACTGGAATTCTATTATTATTACAAAGTAGTCTCGAGCTGGTTTCGATGATTATATGGTACTTATGAATTTTAACAGACGTGCACCGATACGTCGAGCACACTTGGAAGTTGCCACTGCAAGTGCCTGTAACTCGGCTTCGAATTCAATAACTAAAAGTTCGAACTTACTTACACTGACGTGCTCGATCCCATCTCTGGATATTCCTCCCGGACGTTCTCGTTTCCCGCTGTTTTTGTTTTCCTCGGAATTACGTAACCCAACGGCCGCGCGGTTTTCGATTATTTTCGACGTCGTTTGCCGCGCCTCGCTCGCTCGGCTGTTCCATTATTAATTCCGACCCCGAATTTGCAATTTTCACAAGTATCGATGCATTTGCATTTACCATTCTCCTTTTTCCCTCTTTCTCGCTGCTGGCTCTCCCCCCCCCTCCCCTTCCCCCGCGCGCGCGTTTCGCGCCGTATCGTAAATCGGAAGTTTCGGTTATTTTCCGAGCGAACAGTTTATGCAGCTTCTGGGATACGATATATAGATTGCAATATCGATCGCTGCGCGCGTCCCGGCGTAACGCGTTCGCGATTTTTGCGCGAACAATTCGGTTTTAAGCGTTCGCTGAATTGCACGCTCGCGGTAAATGTAAAATCCCATATTGTTAATGTGGCTCGTGTATCGAGGAATTGGAATTTTCAAGTGAATTTGTCAGATTGTAAGTATAATTACAAACGATGGGAGTAATTCATTGGCTGATACGACACGTGATTGTGTAGATTAATAAAATGTACGGTACAAATCTATCCGCGTTAAATTGTCGGAGAACAAAATACCTTATTTTATATAATAAAGTTCATATAGTTCTCTCCATTTATTTATTTATTATTACTTGTTGTGCTTCGTGTAGCGATTCACGTCCAGATAGATGAATTCAACAAGTGAAATAATTTATTAACGATCAGTGATTCCTTTTCGCTGTCGCGATGCTAAAAAAAAAAAAAAAAAAAAAAAAAAGAACAGAATTTGATAATCTGAATCCAGCTGAAAGAGTTGTAAATGAAAAGTTAACGCAACGTCGGCCTTTGATGGATTAATCAGGCACGAATTAATATTTCATTCAAGCAATTTATTACACAGTTAATATAATTGATTGATTTGCATTTAAGACACGATTCATCGATATGTGCAAGTGTATGCAATTATTTGTCTGCACCTGTTTACTGACAAGCGTTGAATTGTTGCACACGAAGTGACTAATTTTACAAACCTGTAAAATTACTCGGAATTCAGTTATTATTTAGGACAAAAAGTCGTATTTATCGTACAAAGTGAGATCGTAGTGAGTTACCATTTAGTTTTCATGTTGTGTTTGGAGAAAATCTTTCGTTTAATCAGTCCTTTAATTAATTACGTATATTTTCTACACGAATATTTTATTTTCCCTCATATATTACGGAACGTAATACGCCTCAATTGTTACTTGGCAATGGCATAAATTTTACCGAAATTTGTCTATCGGTCGAAATAAAATCTTTATAATTGAAAAACAATAAAAATATTTTTTAACTCAATATCAAACAGATATCGAAACGGGAAGATAAAGCTTTGTTTTTGGCTCACCCTGTGTATTGCAGTATGCCTATGCTACAATTAAATATTATAATCTCACAGAAATGTAAAGAGCGTGTTTTCTTGTAAAAAGACCGCGATACGCTTATTAGGTAGCAATTTATAAAAATTAAATTCATTTACTTTCAATTTCAACGCCGGCCCGGAATGGCTTTGATATATTAAAAGAAAATAGAGCGCGTCGCTGCAATATGGAAACGTGCAAACTCAATTAACATTGAAAAAACAAGTTAGAAAAAGCACATTTACCTTTCAGAAAAGTTTCTAAAGACGCGCCGGCTAACCTCCCGTTAAAGCGTTTAACGTTTTACGTTCTCGACGCAGTTAACTAAAACTCAGTTTCAGAGAATGTTTACATCCTTCGGAAAGTGTTGAAGGAGATAATTAATCTCTCTCTCCCCGGCATCGTGAACCGATTAAGCGCTAATTTCTGCCAAACTAAATTACCATTCGGACTCGTAATTACATAATTATTACTCGTATGAAAAACATGCTGTCTTCCTACTTTAAATAATGGTTTTCGTTCAATTTCATTAAAACGTGCGTTTAAATTTTTTAAATACGAAATGGTATTTAATTTTTTCATTATACGTTCAGGTATATTTGTTTATTTTGCCCAATATAAGATTTTTAGTTTCGAGTTCATAAATAATTTCTGTTGTTTCTAATATTTATGCACATCCTCGTTACTTATATTACATATTATCTGCATCTTATTAAATATTTATTTACAGTGATAATCGTTTAGTATTATACCACACGCTTTTGTGGTATATCACTCAACTAATTTTCTTTCTACGAGTTACGTGTTTGTGCGTCTTTACACACAGTAACTTTATATAAAGTTTACATAATATCGGAAGAGAAAATGTGACAGAAGAGCACCGAAGTAACAAATACACGAATAAAACCTCCGTTTCTTATAATCATATTCGAAGGTCCAAAAAAATAGAAGATTACCTGAACCGGAGATGACGAGTTCATTCGTCATTGAAGAACTGGAAAATTTTTTTACACGCTGGAGAGACATTTTATATTAATTTTTGCTTAACAGCGAGTTTTACAACCTTTATAAGGGTGGAATCTCAGAGACTCCGCTTTAACGACACATTAATACAACTTAAAATAAAAACGCTACAACTCGTCGTCTCATTCTGTTATAATTATTAGAAAATTGTGTGATAAATGTAAGTCAGAGTAAAAAGAATTGTCAGAAATGTTTTTTTCATTTATTATATATTTTATATATTTTTATATATTATTTTATATTTTTCATTTATTATACATTTTATATATTTTATATATTATATATTTATTATATATTTTATATAAATTAATTGAAACGAATCTCATAAATTCCACCTTCAGGTTTACTAAGTGCTTTGACAGCAGAGGGTTAATCTGTATTAATCTGTATTTCCGAGTAGATCCGATGCGGGATGATGACTATACAATAAATATCAATGATCGGCTAGAATTTACCGCTCGAAAACGAAGAACCGTGTTCGATTGATTGCAGATGTACTACAGTCTCCAGAGGTCAGGCAAAGGGTTGTCGTCGATGCCGCAGAGGCCGGTCTCCTCGTCGGTTTCCGCGCAGGGCAAGTTCCATCAGCCGGAAGTGGTCACACGCTCGAATCGAATACAAGAGAGTTGTATATAAAACTCGCGACGAAAAACTCTCGCGACGAAAGACTCTAGGAACTCCGAGTGACTCCGAGTGCGAAGGAACTAGTTACGAAGTGCGCGAAACGGATCCGTGAGTCGAACGGAGTTGAAATTCTCGCGAGCCCTCGTGTCTGTCGCAGCGTTGCGTCTTCCTGCGATCGACGTGCGAAATTCCAAGCGTCTTCACGAAACATTGCTGAACAATTCGCTGTACAAAAGAGAAAAGGGAAGAGAGAGAAAGAAAAACCGACGTGAAAATTCCGAGACGGTCGTGACCGGGACGAGGACTCGCATCCGGGACAGATCTGCGATTTTTAGTCGCGTGCACGATGAGATTCGACAAGTGGATATCCAGTTACTCGCCCGGGTTAATGAAACGTCGATGATTAGACAGGAACTCTGTGCTTGATGTGTGTGTGCGTGTGTATCGGATCGTGATAGGATCCACCTATCGAATCGTGCATTCTTTTTCTACCTGCAGATTTTTATAATAGAGTTTGGCTACGTTCGCGAATAAAACGAGGACAGAAGAGTAGCGAAGAGTACGAGGGAAACGGAGCTCGATAAGAGCCCAAGTCCAATTTGACGAGCGGCCAGCATGGTTGAATTCACCGAACACGACGCACACGGTCCTTCTGTATGCGTTGGAACACGTTGCCATGCATACATCGGCACTTAAGTTTCGCGGTACACGTTATAACGTATCGGCGAATCAGAAACAACTATGTATCGATACAGGAATCGTTCAGAATCTCGTCTTAGTTAATGAACACAGTTCGTTTTTTCCAAGCCTTCAGCGAATTTCATCCAACAATGAAAAGCAGAATCGTTCGTACGATTTCACCACCGGTTTACTCGTTCCACCACCTCTTTTAACAACGTGAAACTAGAAAACTCTGTTCTGTTGAATCAACCCTATCTCTTTGTTCATTTGTTTTTATTGTTTTAATTTAATTTTTTTTTTTTTTAATATAGAAACGTTTCTTAAAAATATTCGACGATCAGTGTTTCAAGTAGAACCTATTGAAAATGTTCCATAATTTCTTTCGATCCCTGTGTCACGCGACAAACTGAGGGAAATCGGTAACGTGGAAATAAATTGAGACTGACGCGGATTTCGTGGAGTCTGAATGCCAATGGGTGCGTGGCGACGTGTGCAAAGGCTTTGACGAGGAAACGGATATCCCGAGAACGATCTTCGTTCTGGTTCACGCACGTACGCGAGAGTTTTGGAATCGTGCGTTTTACTGTTTATATGAGATTAGTTTTTGTACAAAGATCTATTGTAAATAGGCGAAACCGCCTGGCCCTAGTTGGATTAGTCACCGATGTCCGAATTTCATTCGCTAAAAAAGTCACGTATTAAGTGCGGGGGAGGGGGTGGGGGTGGGGGAGGATTGTTCGGTCACGTAAGATAAATACCCGATGGCATACGAAATAAAGAGAATACGTTTCGTCTGTTTTACAGAAACCAGCCTTCGTCCACTTGGTCGTCCCATCCGAACCTTTCCCTACCCTCTTTATCTTCTCGATTAAGAGAGGAGAGAACGTGGCCGAACGAGCGGCTGAAATTTCGGTCGCACGTGAGTCGAATCGCGTGTCCGCGTTTCCTCTCGCTGGCCAGTGTTCTCGATTCCGGATGTGAAAGAAATCTTAGCACACCGTATGCATCCACGAAAGGTGAAAGTCCCATGAAAATTTGATAAGGGAATCAACCCGAATACCGTCGAATATCGTCTCACGACCGTATCGAACGACGATTCGAACTCTGGTTGGAATTTCCGTCGACGATTAACTTCTCAGTTTCAGTATAATCTTCTAATCTTTTACGTTGATACGCTGTTATCAGAGACTGCGAATTTTTATCCACGTAACTGGATGAAATGGAAATTGTTTCATGCAATACATGAATCGTTTAATGTGAAAGTGGTGCAAGTTTAATGTGAAATTGAATTTCCAAAGTAAGTTTGGATAATTTCTCAAACAAGCTTGATAATATTAAATTAAAGTTATTTTCCTGTTGCTGAGAATCGTTAAAACCTGGTTTATTGTTGTTTAAGTTTGTTAATCAAAAGTTCTCGTTACTGTATGTGAGAAATATGGTACATTGGGAAAAATAAACAGGGTATATCTATCGTGAATTAACAACTCGAAGCTCAGGAATCCTAGGGTTAATATTCATTCTATTTTGTGTAATAATGGTATAAGTATAACTTTAAAATGATTCATCTGAAAGAGATGTAACATTCTTTAATATTATTGCATTTGTTTGTTCGTTTCGTGCTTCATTATTCATTATTCGGAAATTGAATTTTTTGATTACATCACTGCTGCATTAAACAATTTATACTTTACGATAAATATACCACTTTGGATATTTAATATATTTTTACATATTATTACATGTGTCAACGTGAGTTACATTTTTGCGAGTTTCAATAAATGCATAAAAATTCACAGTCTAATTATTATACTCTTGCTTCAGATCAGTTCAGTTTAACGACATAGTTTGTTTTATTATTAAACCGTGTAAGCCTTCGTTTCCCTTATTTTTCGTTTTAAACTCGAAGCTCGATGTATCGTTTGCTCGATTAATTTTTCGCTGGCTTTGTCGTCACTTGTAAGTGAATGTTAAGCCGATATGTTTTGTGTATTATACCGCTTCTTCAATATAAATTTCATTTTGCCATTTGTCTTGTTGATTTTTACGATTTGTTTCGCGGATACTCCACCTTTGTTTCTTGCTCGCTGTGATGTGCATTGTTAAGGCAAAAGTACGAGATCTGAATTATGCATATACGTGTAATCAATCTGCGTAATCAATCCGCGCACGTATTGATATCGATCGTTTAATCTCTTGACGGATACGTGCACGTATTTAGTTTGTGTTTCATTCAAACGTGATTCTGGAAGATACAAGAATCATATAGAATCATTGGACACGTGTATTACAGATCAAGAGTTTAGAATCGCTGTGCGTTATCTACAATGCAATATTAATTTTGGATAAATAACAAAATTGGATGGAAATTCAGTGTACACGATTGAAGAAATGATTTCAAGCTTCTGATCAATAGTGCGCGTGTTTCAAAATATTTTCTCATCTATTCGTTCTAAAATAGATTTCAAAACGTACAATTTTTGATTACACTGGCGAAGAATTACATTTTCAGGTTCTAATAAAAACTTGTTCCCAGAAAGGTTAATATCTGTAATACCGAGGACAATTTTTTAACTTTAATCTTTCTAATTAGTATTAAATTGACTAAATTTTCATCGAACGACAAAACTATTTGACTGCAACTGATCTCACACTTTGCCTGACAATGTATTCACCAAAGAAGCGAAAAGTTTGCTCAATGAAACGTATAAATTAATGCTCGATTTGTAGATTAAACTACACGTACAAGTGGGATCTTACCCAGGTAAGTGCAATTTTTTTTCACATTCATAAATTATTACGCTATTTATTCCCAGATAACTAGTTCATTAACTAAACTGAAGAATTGAAATGATTCAGCACCAGCAGCAAACTTAGTATAAAATTTATTTTCTCTTTATTTACTATAACTAACAGAGAAATCTAGATGCTGCACAAGAGAGGTTGAAGGGAAACGAGTAGTCCACGTTCACGATATTCCAAAATTCGCAATGACACAAAAATTTCATTGGTCACAGATGATTAAATTTCTCGCGGGAAAAAATGACCGTTGGTTTTCAAGACGGTATTCGTGAAAATCAACTGAAGAATGAGAGACAGGGAGAGAGAGAGGGAGAGAGAGAGAGAGAGAGAGAGAGAAGCGCGTCCTATTGGACCAGGCGCATTAATTCGAGAATCCCGTGGCGCGACGGTGTTTGCATACATTGTGCACCTTCGGTCTTGCTAACAGGGACTAACCTAGGCACCACCGACGAACCCTATTATTCTATGTGCCAGCCCGTGTCTCTGGGGCTGTTAAGACGACCTCTCCTCCCCTCTGTCGACTCTCTCCACACCTAACGTTCAAGCCGCGTTCACACCACGCCTCCAACTGTCACCCCGTTCTACTCGTGAATACGCTATGTAATTACAATTCATCCGAGCATTGTAATCCGATGATTTTGTAGCGGATACAGATGTGGCGAACACTCATGATCGTCGTTGCTCCATCAGCTGGTGTGTACGTCTTGCTGACGTGTAATTGGTCCTCCGAATTTTCGATTGGCTGTGCGCGCCTCGTGAAACTGTGCCGCACACGGCGCTTGGACAACCGGAGGGCGGCTGATTTTGCTTCGATGGCTCGTTTGACAGGCCAAGGGATCTTTGTGCCTGTCCTAATTGCTATTTTCGAGAGTTGGTCTTGGTTCTATGAGTTTCCGGTTCCACGTCGGCTGCCTTTGCCGACATGGCAACACTAACTGCTGCTTGTTGTTAATTTGAGGACGTGATTTGTTAGCCGCTGTAGAGAACGTGTTAGGCGACGCGGACGAAGACGGATGCCGTTCATAATGAAGCGTGGTGTGCAACGAGGAATCGTGAAGACGAGAAGTGGAGAATCCCGTTCGCACGATTCAGATTTCTGAAATGAATGAAGGTGTGGATTTTGGAGTAGGGATCTTTGTAGTAGGAGCGAAAGCTCGGGAAACGAAACAGTAATTTATCACAAGATGTAAATGTTTAAGGGTTAAGGATCTTTATATTCGAAACAGAAACTAGCAAGATTGTCAAGTTTCTAAAGAGACAAGTATCCCTTTAAACGCTAAGATATTGCAGATATCTATATGTGAACCTCTCTCTCCCCTAACTGCACGTTCAAAATCATGACCTACGTTCCACAGGTGTACGCTCATATTCGATTCAATCGAATTGAAAAACGAAAGCAGGCCTTCAATCAAAGATAATACAACAAATTCCGAGTGAAGTCACGTCACGTGTTTACATAATCATCGAAATTAATCCGCAGCAATTAATGCATACCACTGCGAGTATCATATAATCCCGAAGAATTCTGTCGAAACACGAACGAGAAACGCTTGAAATATTACAACAGTGCAATCTTTAACAGCCGATAAAATATTATTCTTGCGTCCTGACATAATGGCGAACGGTCGCCTCTCCTCCTCTCCCCCCGACGAACGTCGTTTTAATGCGCGAGCAAATTTCCACGGGGACCGATCGCTATTCCGTATCTCCTGACAAAACAGTCGAACGGGTATCACGTTATTTCGCGAACGTGAAAAATATCTCCGGAGACGTCCCCGATACGTGGAAAGCAAGCGAGCTCTATGCAAACGCGCAACACTCTGTTGCAAAGTGTTCGATATCCATGGGCGGGTATCGTTCTGTAATAATTAACGAGCTCGTGGTATGGTCGTGGAATCGTAGTCTAAATTACTGCACTTACCCGCCTAAACCGCCCATTAAATCTACAGAGAAACGTGTATTATTTTAAGCACAGCCTGTTGTGATCGATATGAACAACGTACGTCCGGCGCACAAGTATCGGCTTTAGCCTGATTTGTACGCTTTGTTTAAACGCTCGCCGGATTTCCAATTACACGCTCAGGCGTTTCTTTGCAAACGTTTCTGGCTGCCCTTGGCATATTTCGTAAATCTTTCTACCGCAGCAACGATCGTGGTAAATGTTTCTGACTGGTTTTAATTTTAATTTGGTTTCCATTTCGCTTTGATTTCACAACGTTCAAAGGTTCGGGAAATTTTTAACAAAATTTGAACTTTGCCCCATTGATGATGTTCTGTGATTTTATGTGACTCACAATAATCGATTAATTCGTGACCATGATAATTTTATTACTTTAGCAGATATTTATTTAACCCTTCGTGGACAATCTCGGTTTACGCACCAGGCAAAATTTCACACGCGAGTCTTTCGAGGCGAAATACATATCTCTGCTGAAAATAATTCTGATGATGTCGCTAAAAAACTGACTGAATTTAATGAATATTTATTTAATAGATAATTTATTTAATAGAGCCTCAATTTGGACGGATATATACAACATTCATATTCATGCAGTTTAAAATAAATAATTTAATTAACGAAGCCTTTGTGATATATGCATTTTTTTAGTTTTTCTATTCGGTACAGAATTTTTTTAGTTTTTCTATTCGGTACAGAAGAAACATTTTAAAGAGAATTATAAAAACTAGGTTGCATTACATTATTATTATTATTATTATACACACAATATATTAGTTACACTATATATTTATTATATGATCAAATATATGCAATAAATAGCATACGACGTGTCTCACACCATTTACCAATTGCAATGACGGTAAAGTTACAATTGAATTATATATTTTTAATTATATACTTTTAACTATATATTTTAATTTCTATATCTTAACGAGTATTCTACATATATAGGCGCGATAAAATATAATATAGAAATCAAAGTCGATTACTTCAAAATCAAATATCATAATTCATGTAACTTTATATTTCTTACGTTTAATTTTTATATTACTTACGTTTAATTTATTAATTATGCTTCTTCCGATTAATGTTTGGTGTATTTCTTCCATGAGGAACATTACAATATTGTTGAACATATCAGTGAAACTGTAGCTTTCAATTATCTCCGTTAATTGCCTCACAGAGCAATTTCCCTTTGCTTTGATGTCTGTTGTCTCATATTTGTCTTCTAAGCTTAAAGTCAAATATGCTCACTGGAATAGGCTTGATGCTATCGTACCAGCGAATTAGCCAAAATATCCACCGAATATTGGACCGAAGTAAGACCTACCGGCACACTGATTCAATTAGCGATTAGCTTTAGCAAACTTTCGGGCTAACTGTTTCATAATTCGTCTAACAAATTGGGAACAATGAAACAGGGATTCCGTGCGAAGTTATTTGGCTAGAATCGATTTGGCTACCCTCTTCAGTTAATTTATTTACAAAACAAATTAATTCAATTGATATTCCAAGGTTGTCCGAGATATTGGACTTTGCATAATTATCGTACTATTTGAAATTAGAAGTGCGTGTTAAATATATTAATAAAAAGAAGTTCAATTCGCGCACGGACTATGCGAATTTTTATAAAAAATTCTGTGACTTTTATAGCGTTTTATCGTTAAATATCTTTGTCGAATGAAATTCCAGAAATGAAAACTATACAGTCCAATCAATTTTGAACTTCTAGGCTTTAATTCTAGACATACATGACTATAGTAATTTTCTGGTGCAAATTCTTTCAATTGTCGTCCCATGTCATTCCACTTTATAATTTTTAACAAATTTATGATGCACGTCAGAGTGTTTAACAATTTCTATAATATATTTGCTATTTCTTTTCTAACTATTTTTTTCGTAATTTACGTATCTAATATATTTCAATAAGGAGATATTGAAATCAGACGAAAATTGTAGGAACAATTTGTAATATTTTGAACTTCATATCAGCAAATGCATGTGAGTTTTTATATCAAGAAATGGTCTAAATATGCTTCTACGTTCACGTTTATATCCTCTCCCTCACCCTTCTTATCACGAAACTTTTAACAAACTTGCGACGATGTAAAGATAGACAGTGTTGATATCTATGAATAATGCGATATGCCATGTTGTTATCAGATAAAGGGCTACAAAGATCTATAAGGGACGACAAGTTAAAATTGTAATTAGGTGTATAGAGGAAGCCTGCGGCGCAATTTGAAATAAAAAATTAACAACGAAATGAAAGATATAGTTCCTGCTTGAAATAGAATTTTAAACGTTGCACGCTACTTAAAATGATCTGTTATCGTCGTAAGCAACCAAGAGTTATAGTTCCATACATATCAAAACTATCTCGGATATTTATGAATTCAGGCTTTTATCAGCTCGTATCGTTGATTAATAATTAATCCTCTTCGAGCTTGTTTATAGACGTTCTTCTTGACAAGATATTGTTCCCGAATAATGGAATTATCATTATTACCATTACTATGTTTCAGTAACGTATTTTATCGATGAAAATGAACTTACCAATGTCCATTTTTTAAGTGATGCACATATGTACGTAGATACAACTCGTCAATATTCATGTTTCAATTTCATTCAATATGTGACCAAATCAAAGTCATTGTACTTATCTCTATTAAAAATCGTAGATTTAATAAATTCATATATATATTAGTAAATGAAGCAATTAAAGATGCATAATATAGTCGAGGCATTTACTACTTCTAGCAATTGTCGAAAAGGGACGATCATTCAACAATTAAACATGCATATTTAAATACATGTGGATAGAAATATGCGAGTATTTGGCTACACTGTTCTGTGCGCGAATATTCAAGAAACATGCGAAGTATTAAAGTATATAAAATAGAAATGCAGTCGGTACGATTAATAACTGAAATCGTAATCGTCATGTGCGACTCGGTCGCTAGGTCAGATTGAACACGATCAGAAATTCGCTCGACGTTACTCTATCTGGGAGCCGCCATTTTTCCCGCGCGACCGACAAGGAAAAAGTAGCCTTCCAGTCTCGAGGTGCGCGGATGAACATGCAACGCATACAAAATGTGCCCGCATACGATTTCAGGGAGGTTGCCAGCTCCAGCGGGGGATAATCGGACGCTGTCTGATGTCCAGAGTGGCACGTAAATAATTGCGGATCGATGGCTGCAAAGTGACACGTGGAAACGGCTGATGGTCGCTGTGGATGTATGCTATGAATGTTGAAAGAGATGGGGCATCAAGCGTATCGGATGGAAATTTGGAAGGCGAACGCGCCGATTGCGTGTGTCACGGCCGTTTTCATCGATCGTCCTGTCGAAGAAGTGAAATCGACGGTCGAATATCTCGTCAAATGTTGTGGATCGTCGGTTTTACGATGTCACCCGGCCTTCGTTCTCATAAAAGTGTACCTACGTTTCTCGCGACACCGAAAAGGTTGTTCGACACGAGAAGATGAGCTTCCGTCGATATTTCTTTATCTGGAAATAATTTACAAATGTATAATGTAGTACGTACGTTCCACTGTGATTGATCAATTTCAATTGCTTTGACAAGTTGTTAAGGTAATGAGAGATTCGATGATGGATATATACTTCTTTATATTTTATTTTAAGCAAAATTCTTAATCCTTGGCAGGTATTATGGGATTGTAAATAATTGTAAATAATTATTGATTTAATTGAATTAAGCTGTTTAATTTAAGGTTTCCTGATTTTAGCTAGAAGATCCTGGGATATTGACAGAAATTAGAGTGAGTTTTAAGATTGCGTCAATTATTGTTAGTCCAATCTTATAGATAACGTGCAATTTAACAATATTGATCAACGTTAATATAAAGTGACAGAATTATATTTGATACGAACACTTTGAATAAATGCGAAATGTAGCGTGATTAGAAATATAAACGGTCGTTGATGGTAATGAATATAATATCTAAACGCTTAATTATTTCTAATTGTTAATTTCTTTTATTGTTTTATCGATTAATCGAAATCTCGCAATTCTTTTGTCTTTTATTAAAAACATTTTAGATACATGCTCAGATTTCCAAACGACGAATTTTTGTATCTGAAGTAATTAATAAGAAGCATGTAATGGTGTAGCTGTAACATCAACTTGGAGTATTGATTTTAGAAACCATAAGCCGTACATTTGATGTTATCGGAATCAACGATGAATTAATTGAAAGAAGGCAAAAGTTATCGGAGTATAGTTACAAGCTCGAAACGTAAAATAAACTATCGATTTCAATAAAATGAAGAACAAAATAAATTTTAGTTTCCAACTTTCCAGGCAGCGAGAAATGAAACAACTTTATAACGAAAAACATTTTTCATCGAATATTTCTCGTACTTTCGATACACGCATGATTATTTTAATTAAAACAAACGCTGTAAATGTTTTATTAAACATTCGTACGTTTTATAATCCTTTTTTTTATAATTCTATGTTCCGCTAAAAGTGATTGGAATATTTTTTCATATACGACATTTAATCAACATATAATTTATAACATATAATTTCCTTTTTTATTTATTCATATGAATTAAACATTTATTAATTATTGCAAACAGTTGCGCTAATTGTACGCGTAATTAAATTTGGAAAAGGATTTTATTCGAATGAAGATTTCATCTTGAAATATTTTCAATTAAAAACCTCAATATCTAGAATTTTCTGTTCAAACTAGGAATTAATATTTTTCCTTCATTGCCAAATGCACATGTATTGAGAATGAGTCGATTAAATATATAATTCGTCTATTTGTTCAAAAAATAATTTATTCTAATATTTAGGAAAATCTAAAACAATATACGAACAGAACTGAATAATTCATATACATGCATATTAGACTTACAACAACAAACTAGAGTTTTAAATATTAAAAAAAAAAAATAAGCACTTAAAATATTCTGTCTAACATTAATTAATTTTTTAATGAGTCGAAAATGTCTCGAAAGAATGTTATCGTAATTCTACGTTAAAATCACTCAAAGAAAGGAAGCTATAACTTTTATACTTATAATTTTTTACAACGACAATTCTGAAAATAATTCACGCGCAAATGATAAAGGAATCGTCGATAACATTGAACGCGAGATGCATTCAACGATGTACAGGCAACACGCCTCCGTTGCACCCTATTGCAAGCACGTTCATCCTGTTAGCGCGCCCCCAACGATTCTTCGTTCCCTTTAGACTGTCAGGTTGACTCGAAGATCTGGCACAATAATGCCACCTCTCGTACACACTGATACAGAGTTTGTCTCGTATAATTGTCAGCCGGCATACTGAGGCAGTGTCTTACATCAAATAATGCGTTTAAATGTGTCTAGTACTGTCTGCATCGAGTCTCAACATATCTCGTTAAATTTAACGTGACAGATAGGGGAATCTAAATTACGAATTCAATTTATCGCATTGCGCAGCAAATGTACAATTATTACGTACGATGAAATTAGCAAAACTTTTAACTCGAAGGAATTACACGGCTGCTAAGAGCTAGCTGTTGCGTTGTTGTTTGCGCACATACGTGTCTTTATTATGGATTTAATTATACTTGCGAATGAGCTGATGCAAAACGAAACGTTCCGCATAATTTAGGGCAAACGTGGCGTTAATATAGCGTTCCTTTTTTTTTCGGTCAGTTGAATTTTGTTTTTCAATGCCGTGGCTGTGAAAGGGAGTTGCGAGGAATTATTTCATTTTAATTTCACAACGTTTAGAGAACTTTCTGTATTTGTAGTTCTATGATAAAACACTATCTTCGTGGGATATTTTTTGTATCATGCAAAGTCCATGTTTAAGACGTAATTTTATCGATTTTCGAATCATTTAAAATGTGAAGGAAAGAGAAACAGAGCAATATTTTAGAGCTTAATCTAAATTTTTCTACGATTTAATTCCCTTTTCCTGTGAAGGAAAAGAAACGGTACCATTTCATTAATCAAACATTTTCCAGTATATTTCTTTGGCGACTATTATTCCACGATCAATTATCTAAATTTGATTATGATAAATGTAATTTGTCATTTCACTTTTAAATCTAACGATTACTTAAAAGCTCGAATATTTTCATAATTAATAGAAGCGAAAATACCACAATAAAAAACGTTTCAGATACTTTACATATTTTCTCCTATTCTATATATGCGTATCCTACGCGTATTCCACGTTTCTCATATTCCTGAATATGCATATCTGTCTGATAATTCATCATCTAAATAAACAGAATCCACTGGAACCGTATTTTTTTTTTTTTTTTTTTTGTTTTTAAATCCACTCCAATAGTCATCCATCCACCGCACGTCTGTTGTACGATAGCTTCATTACTTTCCCTTTTCTCGCTACCAGCGTTGCTTACATCGCTCATCCGCAGTTCGAAAGGAAGTCAGCCGCAGGCGTTTGTCAGCGTACAACGCAACGCAAACCAACTCCACTGCCTCGTTCCATTTTTACGAGCGGCCTACGATCATTTTTTACGAGCTACTCGTTGTCCAGAATCTATCCGACGTGCAGCATAGCCACTCGTCGATCCACCCCTCCCTCGAACCACCCTTCTAGTCGGTCGAGGGTTCGCAACGAGTGGGCGCTCGAAGCTTCGATCGACGGAAGCGACGACTGGCGGAAACCAGCCATCGAACACGACTCGTCGCGAGAAAATTGGAATGTGAATCTGGGATAAATTTCGATATTAATTTTTCGTTGTATATCTACTTGGATTGACGTATTAAAGGCAGGATTAAAGTCCCATCTGACTGTGACTATTAAATTTATTCTTGAGTCCATTTCATTTGGGTAGGTTCTTCTGGCTATGATAGTTGATCGTAGATTGTTAAAATTATAAAGAAAATCTCTTCATTATTGTCCACGATGGATTGTTTTGCGAACTTTTCTCACGGAGTAACAATTATTTAAAATATCGACGATATTTCTATTCGATGTAGTACCTTTCAATGAAAAATTATCGACATTTTAAGAGTAGAAGAATAGTAAAATAATCTATCTTAGTCCATTTTAAAGCGTTTTTACGTCATTTTGAAGTGAAGGTACTTTCCCACTTGAAAATTTTGCAAATCCAAACCGTGTCTTTATGGACACTGAAAAATTTTTTTCACGACTAAATTCACTATTTTCTTGAAGATTGAAGTCTCTCATAAAATTCGTCGAGCGACTGTTTTCTCACAAACTCACGGGAGTTTGAAATACCGATAATTTTTCATCGATCGAGAAACAATAAAGTATCCCTCATTTATTTTAAATATTTGAAATCGTACATAGACTTTTGCTACCGATCGTAGGTCAAAATTACAAGAAACGAAAGATCCACTTTGCTCCACGATTTCAAGCAAATTCACCAGTGATCCGACACTCGTCGAGTTGGCAACGAGCGCGGGCGCCCGGAGTTTCGATCGACGAAAGCGGCGACGAGCAGAAATCAGTCATCGAGGACGAATCGTCGCGGTGAAATCTCGCCGAAAATGTGCATCTGCGCGTCTTTCGCGAACATTTCGCGCGAAGAGTGATGGGTTGGAACGGAGGGGCGGAGACACGGACGGGGATGGAAAAGTTTAGATTGAAGTTTCCGCGCGAATGAAAAGTTAAGCACTGTCACTCGCATCGTAGCAATCCACGGTAACAACTACGAGCGTCGTCGTCGTTCCTCGAGTAATTTTCCACGGTCACATTGTGCCGAGGAGAGGATTTTAGCGAACTGTCGACACGCACGGAAGAATCGTCGAGCGCGATGGATGCTTGCACGATCGAGCTGCTGCAGCCGTGATTGCGCGGATTGATGGAATATTATCGACGATGAACGAACGGGGTGAAGTGCTAGCGTGATGCATGGCGCCGATAAGTTAACCGTTTCTGTTTTCGAGAGATGGAATCGCGAGATTACGAATTTTATTGGCCTTGATGGGTGTTGTCGGCAGTGAAAACGTTTCGGCAGCGTGAATTTATCGGGGAATTTGTTCAGTCCCGCTGGTGATGACTGGTGAACGTGAGGATTAGAAGAAGTGGAAATACTGATAAAAATCTTATTACTAGATTTTATAGACTTTATAGATAACTGAATCTTGTCTTCGATTTAACATCAAATATTGTTTGGTGTTCAGAAAGTAACCGTGGTGACAGTATTATTATATTTATGCCAAGAACAAACATGTTAAATCGAATTTTTATGTAAACTCAGTTTTTCTAGAAAAGAAAGAATGCTTGCTACATCTAACGCTGTTAACTTCTTCTCTGTAGTTTCAAAATTCACATTTGCCTCCTTCGTTCCTTGCTTCTATCGATTACGATTGCATACTGTTTGCATATCGGTTGTTGGGAAACGTGACAAGCAATTATAATACTTCGAAACGCGGGCGTGGCTGGGAAGACTGACAGTGAGTCCATAAGTTCGCTGCGGGTTTCTGTAACGACACCTAGAACGAACGCAATTTCTTACGTTATCACGCGATAACGAGGTTCGAGAACTTGCCAGCGAGTCAATTAATACGTAATTAACGCCCGATGAGTGCAAATCGAACCGGTGGAAGGTTACGTTGTCCCGAGTCTCAGCCTCGATACAACCGCGTCGTGCAATTTACGTCTTCGCTCAGGAGCACGAAGCGCAAAGGATTCATTTCCTTTGGGCTGAGTGTGTTCCACGTTTCCGAGACGGCACATGTTAACCAAACGAGCCGTTGAAATGCCGGTAGAATACACTGTGTACATCGGCAGAGTGGTACAGTTGCTGGTGAAAGTATCCGAACGGCGATAGCGACATCTATTTAGTTTCGGAAAGTTAAGAACTTTTGAAATAATAAATAAATATTGTCAAAGTCGATGAAAATTCAAGATACAGCTAGCGTTGTGAAAGCAATTTCTATTCGACTTCATTCTTTCAACTGTGTACTCACAAATAGATTGCGAACTTTCCTCTGCAGCATTGAAGTATACAAAATGTACGAAATGAACATATTATTGTGATATGTAGCAGAATGAAACAAATCTCCACGAGGATTCCGTTTCTTCAGTTACGTTCGTAGGAATATAAAAATGTATAAAAACCTGTGTTCGTTCACATTCGTGATCTCGAGTTTCGGAGCAATTCAATGTTCCTTGGGAAATTCGAATCAAATTCGATTTAACTCCGTGAGAGCTATGCTATTGCATTGATCGCTCAAAAGTTCAAAAAGTCGATCAATTTAATAAGAAAAAAGAAAAAAGGTAATGTAAATATCTATGTTGCATTGGCCATTCAAAATTACACACGAACTAATAAAAATCAGTGACTTGATCATTACTAATTCCTGCCTGATAGAACTCGAATTTAATTAATTGACTAATTAATTAAATCGCTTCTGAGCATCGTTAACTATGTACGATAGGCTTAAAGCTGACAAATTTATGAACGTCTATCAGGGTAACGCTCCGAGCTCGATTATAAACGCTTCGAGGCGTCAATGGGAAAGTTTCGTGGAACTTAGACTTAATCGAGGAGAATGGTCGCTTATCGAAAACTTCTCTCTTTTGGTCGTTAAGTAGCGGAGATCCATCTTTCAATCAATTAGGAATTATTATGTTTCATAATTATTCAGCAGTCCTGACAGAATTTGATAGTGAAACATCTTTTATATATTTACGGACGATTTGAAGATGAAAAAATTGCATGAAATACATAAAAACATGTACATGACGTTTAATGAAAAAAATAATCCTCTGCTTATTTTTTAAATTAAGATACAGCAGCTAAAGTTCTTATCATTTTTTATTTTATGTTTTCTATGTTTTAGTATATCAAATGTTTAGTGTAAATCAAACGTTTGAAAAAAAAAAATAATTTTAATTTCGAAATACTTTCTTAAAGAGATACTTTATGATTTAAGTCTACAATTTTATTGACTTTATAATTTAATTAACTGTCATAAATTTACGATTCATTAGTATCTTCAATTAACGATTGGCAATTAAGTCAATAAAATAAGAATTTTTATGTACACGTTTTAGCATTGTAGTTGAATTTGATTGCACGGTAGTTGAACGAAACAAATTGCGATCTTCATTTCAGACAGTTCTCGATCGATGCGTGCTTCTCTCGAACCCGACGTGAAAAAGCGATTCGCCTATCAAACGTCGATAAAACTTTTCCGAGCCAATCTTAAAAATTGGCATCGAAACAGTCATAGTAAGAAGTTCGCTTAGAAATTTTCAAATTATTATACAAGAGTTCAGGTGTCGAAATTAAATACTAATAGTACTATTAATATAATCTAGAAATTGATTATTCTCTATCTAATAAAAGAAAAGTTTATAACTGGAAATTTTTCACTTATTAATCCACAAGTGAAATATTATCGATTAAATTATATTTGGCTATATTTATTACAATTATAAAATAATTAATATATTTTTATTTTATATAATTATAAAGTAAAATTTATGTTAATTAGATAAATGGTATTCAATATAATTTTAACAAAATTTTAACTTAGTTTTTGATTAACTAGCTAACTAACTTTGACTGACTAACTAAATTTTTGAAAAAAATTTAATCTTCTTTTGAACGTACCAAGATCAACTTGGTAGAAATATTGATCGAACGAGAGCAGTTGATCTTACATGTTTTTGTTCGTACTGTTTCACAGCACAAAATACTTTTTTACGCTTCATCGCAAAAACTCGTGAAATAATAGCACGATTAAATCCACTTTCGAAGTTTGAAAGTAGCTGTACAAATAATGTCGAATTTAGACGTCTGTATTTCTAGCGTTCCAGTTAGATATTTGTTTCGGCGAAAAATAAAACTTAATGTGGAAATTTTCTTTCGTAACACACTGCCAGAGACATTTAAATATTTTTTCACGGCCACATTACACGACCAATCTAAAATAATTGTACGGAAGGAATATTCGTTTCATGTTCTTTCTTTGTCAGCTAACTTCTCGCTCCTTCATTTTTAAAAATAAAAAAACATAAAATTTCTTTGCATAGTGTAGTAAAATTATGACTATAAAATCTTGTACTGTTATTGATTAAAAGTTTAGGTACATCCACTATATATTTCGTTCAATATTTCTATACATTTTTTAGATATTTTATAAATATATTCATTTCCTATGTACAATGTACTAAAGTATTCTAAATAAAAGCCTGAAGAATGTATGAAAATTAGTGAGACTCCCACACAAAAGTTTTAGGACACTTTTATATCCGGTGAATAATAAAATTTTTGAGCTCCATATACATTTCATAAAATAATTATTAATATGCTAACACTTTACAAGTTTTTCCTTTGTTCAAACTATTATTTAATTCTCTCCAATTTTAGAACAAATGTAATGCTTGTTCCAGGATCTTTGAAGAGTAGTGTAATTCTACTTTATAAAATTATGGCTTGTCTTATTATCACCGACACGCATGAAGACCAATTTGTCAAACAACATCTGAAAGTCAAACCGAAGCCAAAAAAAAAAAAAAAAAAAAAGGTAGTCGAACCACGTATCCTCCGACGCTATATGACCAATCGCGATCGTAAATTCCACGATTGACTTTCCAATCGTTCGCTTCGCAGGAACAAATGCATCGGGAACGTGGGTTGAAATCCACGTGACCCTTGAACCAGTCACCGACTCACCGTTCGCAAATCAGTCACAAAGCCACAACAACCGGCGAGCAGAGAAACGTGCACGGTTTTCCTGTTTGGTCTGAGCTACAAAACGATCTGGAGGGGAGGGAGGGGGAAAAAGCACGCCCTTCAGCGACAGAGTGGCAAAATCAAATACAAAACTGGGAACGACAAACTGACAAAGAGAAACGGAAAGGGACGAAAAAACTAGGTCCTAAAACTGACACGGAGACTGAGACGGTCACGTGTAACCTGAAAAGTTCGTGAAGAGAGAGAGGAAGGGACCCTTTCGACCGGACGAGTCAGCAACGAGCTCCTTCATTTTCCAGGATGTTAATACAGGACATCGCTCGGAGAATTTCATCCAGATGGCTGGAAGAGAAAGGCTGACTTTGATGTCGCGTGGACGTGGTGGTCGTCGCTGGGAAATTAGAGGGAAAAGGTGCACGGAACTGGACGCCGCTGTCTCTGAAGAACAATTTCCAGCCGGTGCTTACATTTAGCGCTGTTGATTTACGAGATACATGAACCTTTCGCGTACGTGGCGAGACACTGTAGTTGATAACAATTAGCTAGGCACTTTGGTACTCGTGAGATACTCAGTTTCGTGAGTTAGTCGAGAAGCTCGCTCATTTTCGATTAATGTGATAGATAGAACGAAATAAAAACGTCGTACATTTACCTGTACAGTTACGTACGTTAGGTGTACTACATGTTGTGCATGTATCATATGTATTACACGATAGCATGAAAAAATTTTTTATACATGTAGTAAGTACAAGCTGCTAAGTTTAATATGCTACTAAGAATCTATAGGAAATTTCATTCAACAGAATGATACTCACGATAATATGGAATAGATGAGAATCAAATCTCTGTTCAGACTCCATTTTTTTCAATTTTAAATATATGAATTAAATGTTGTAAAATTTACACTGGATAATTTTCACGATAACTTGTATTGAATATCTTAATTTATAATCTCGCTGTGCCTCTTCTATCGTACGTCAAATACCACTCGGTTAAGCTCAGCTAGCTGCGACCTGAGTTGCCGTAAACGTGATCGACGAACACACGCACACACAGACACACACACACACACACACGAGGAAGGGTGAGGCGCGCCAGTAAATGGAATTAACAAGTCAACCGGCGCGTTGCTTTTCGGCCACTTTACTTCTTGAGATTCCAGTTAATTTATACAAGTGGCGCTCTGCGACGCAGTTACACAGCGAACAAGGTTACAAGTTAGCTTTAGTTTCGGTCTGACTGGGTTCTTAGGCGAACGCTCGCTGAGCGAAGTCTCGCTGGCGAAACGAGCGACGATGTTTGAGGGGGTTCTCCGCGCACCGTCGTTCGACGAAACGGTTAATTTTGCAACGACACAGGCACACGGCACAGCGGCGTGATACGTCGTTTGCGCGACGCAGCCGGAGTTTGGCTTATTATGCAAGAGATACGGCTAATTGCAACGCGCCATTACTGAGTGCTGGTGGAAACGAGCCGTGCGACGATTGTCTACTCGGCGATCGCTTCAGTGTCGATGGTTTGACACGTTCGTCTGAACAACGTTGAAACGAGGATGGTAGAAGTATGGAACAAATTGTAGCTTTGTTAACAGAATTGCAAATACACACGCTTGAATGATAGAAATTTCTAAAGTTAATAATAAATTTTGAATAATTATAGTTAATTGTGACGTAGTATTGATAATCAGTTTATCATAAAATTTCTTAATAAAATTAAAATTGTTCAGAAATCAAATTTGACGATAAACGAATTGATAAAGTTCAACGGTCGAATTATTAATCTAATTAATTCAATAATTACGATAAAATGTGTAAGGAGCTGGGATTTGAATTTTAAACTAATAAATTCATCAGATTATTGGAAATTGTAATTATATATAATGTTATTACATATATAACTCAGTGTTAATTGGGTAACGAGTGTCCAATATCTTGTTTGAGACAATGTGGTTTTGAAACCAAACACGAACTATGAATCAACTATTCAAAATGAGGTTAAAACAAATCGTACTGTGTTTGCGTATATGTAAAAGTAACATTATTCATTTCCATTATTGAAAATAACAACAGATAAACATGTTTCGACAAGTGTTTAAATATATATTGGAGATTTGGAATCATTTATCATCAAGAATGAAAAATGAAAATACGATGCGTGAAAAGTAAAAATTCACTCGATTGAAACTTCATTTGTATTCGAAATACGCAAACGGCAACTATCGTGTTATGCTCGTGTTGTGTTCACAAGTCACGCGCCCGAGGGTATTCTCTCATTAATCATTATTTCATCGATTCACCTTCTTACGCTAATTCGTCCGAAACTATCAATCTTACAAGCCGCGACAACACAACCTCGTTGAAACGACATCGTTAATTGAATCCTCTCAACAGCTTAACAATCGATACTTTAGCCCAACCCACTTTCAACAGACTTAATGTCTGTCAAATTTTAATCAATTACTGTCGAGTCAAACCCTGATCCAATAAAACCCATTGGCAAGCGGCGACAGTTTTATTTACGTGTTGCCGGTAGAATCTCGATTTTCTGAATGCTGGATTATGAATAGAGGCAAATATTCTATCAAACATTTATATACGAAAGTATTTCTATAGATGTTATACGTATGACAAAACTTTTTACTTTCTTAAAAAAAAAAAAAAGATAAAAAATTCCGTTAGATTGCTAACTAATAAGAAAGTTGTATCTTTTATTTACTTTCGTTATTAAGTATGTTTCAAACTGTACTGGAATCTTTGAAATCAGATTTAAAAAAAATTATGCAATGTAGGTCAGAGACTATAGGTACTACTGATTTTTATAAACTACGTAGATGTAGATTTAATTATTCTTTTCTCGATGTCTCTTTTAACTCGAGATTGCCTGACGCGAAAAGATGTATTCATTTTCTTTCAATTTTAGTTATCCGGTTATTGGTAAAATTTCAGTATCTGATTTTCATTCAACTGATTAATTTGGACAATGGAAAT
>CAJDYZ010011181.1:24182-36478 GCA_903986555.1 Heterotrigona itama
TAGCCGCGACGGAAGTAGGCTCTCCATTGCGACGAAAGTTTCTTTTATTGCGCCGGAAGAGTACTTCCCCTTTGGAAGTACGTCCTTTGAAAAGCAGCAAAGGACGTAAATAGGGGGAACGAAGTTTTTAATGCGCTCCACCAGGAATTATTGCTATTAAGTGCCCTTTGCAAAGCTGAAGACTTTAAAAGTGAAATATCCTATTATGTAAACGGAATGCTCTTGTTAAAAGATCGAATTTTTAAATATTTCAATGATCTTTCGTAAAACGTACGAACAGAAGTTTGCGTTTCTCTGTTATACTATGGATTTTTTCCTACTATTTGCACTTTAGTATATAACTTTGATAAAAGTTCCATGTTTCAGTCGTCAATGATAAGCGTAAAATGTTAAAAATCTCTCGTTCCACCGTGTGCTGATCCTCTCGATGTTCTCGATTACCGTGAACAATTTTAAAAAAATTATCACCATCAACTACTGATTGAACTACTGATTATCGTCATTAATCAAAGAAATTGTGCAGATGAGAGTAGAACTTTAACCGTGCAACTCGTCAGTGTACCTGACCGGCTCACATATTGATTTCTACACCAACGAACGATGTAACGATCTTCAATTTGCATAAAGCAGTCACGGGTTCTCGAACTAAATCTTCGATCGTTGATATATTCTCTAGCGCGGTCACTGGAGAATCTAATTTACGGTCAAACGATGGCTACGATCAATCAAACAACGTCACTCTCGTTTATAACACCTTGCATCGAGAATCTCGCAGTTGTTCGCCGCGAATGGCGACGAAATTCACATCCGGAAATCGTGCAATACCGAGGAACCGCTTGTTCGCGCCGCGAATTTATCGGGGTCACGTTTAGAAATAATGCAGCTAATAGCCGACGTGTCAGCGTGCAGCCACGTTCGAAAAATAATGAAACCGCGAGACATCTGCGCGGCCGCGATAACCTATCGGGAGCGCGATACTTGCCGATTTTTGCCGATCGACGTGACCGGAGAGCGCGGAGCGCGCGGGAAATCTAGCAAACAAATCTATCGATATTCATTTGCGGCCATTCGACGGGATTTACCTGTACTAATTCCGTCTGAATCGGACAAATTAATTCGACAATCGACTCCCCCTCGTCCCCAGTGATCGTAGAGAAAACCAATTAAACCGATAGCGGCCGGTAACGACTGCTAATATTTGCATGGAAAATCGAAGCCAGCCGATTCCTGTTCTCCCGATCTTTCCGATCTCCCGTTCCCCTGTTCTCCTTTTTATCCGCCGTTTTATCGCTGAAATTCAATCGGGGAGACATGCCTGGTGTGTGTCTACAGCCATTGATACCCTCCCGGTGTTTACTTGATTTTCGCCGGCATAATGCTCGAATGAATTTGTACCGCGATCCGCATCGTGAAATGGATTTTCCAAGCGTCGAGAAGTCGATTTAATCGATCAATTATCGAACAGCACGTTCAAACGTGACTTTTCCAACGAAATATTTGTTAAAAAATTGTGAAACATTCAGGTCTCAGGTCTCGAGTAATTTGACGAAAACAATCTAATCGTTTCGCAATGTTTTCGAAGAAATGAAAAAAAGAGTAAGAAAGAAGTAAAAATGAAATCTACTCTCATTCGTGCAGTTTCTCTTGACCTTTGAGAATTAAACATTACAACACGGTGACGAGACTGACGAAACTAAAAATTGAAAATTTTTTACAGAGGATGAAAGAACAGATAAAATTTCTAGTTTACGATTAATCGATTCTCGTGATCAAGTTCAAGTCCGACACACTATATCAACGAAAGTACGAATTTCACCGCCCAAAGAAAAAAAAAAAAAATAATTAAAAGCTACGCGACATAGCAAACTTAGAATTAAAGTTTGAATTCTCACTGAAGGAAAAGTCCGGGGAAAGATCGTTTAGAAAATTCCCAGCGAAATTACGGCAGCCGTGTGCCGTGTTCGTGAAAATCGTGGATGCTGTGTGCGATCCGAGCATTCTTTCGAGTTCGAATGACGAGCACGAACAAAGGCGCGGAACGTTAATCCATAGCGTAGCAAGCAGATTTCATGTGGCATCGGCCAGCGCTGGACGAACTTGATGCAAAGTAGATCAGAGAGATGAGCTTTCGAGCTGGAGCACTGTTGGCTAGCCCATTTCCGCGCAAACGCATACGGGTAGCATCATCTAAATTCTGCCGCGATTAGACAGGGCACCGTAACCAGAGAAACAATTTCCTTTGTCGTTCGCTGACCCGTTAATAACAACCTAACAAAATATACCAACTACCAACCGGAAACGTTAATTCGTTACGTTCTCGTTCGGCAAGACGATGCGTTTTCATGCATTCAGTTCCTTTACGCACGCTGGTTTATTACAGCAAGCCGATTGTTGCGGTATTTTTTTTTACCCTCCGTCCGCGATTCGTACCCGTTTAATTTGCAATGAAACGATGCAATTTGAAGCGAATTATGGAATGTCTCGAGTTGCAAAATTCATTTTCCAACAACGATAGATTGGACGAATTCGTTGTGAAGACGGCTGTATTTGGCAGCTAACGTTTCGAATTTTTTTTGATGCAAACAAAGTATTGAAACATCCTTTCGGATGACGATACATTCGAGAGAAGGATTTTTGGCACCATTCTTCGGACGAATTTTAATCACTTTAGTAGCGCTTCCTATATAATAAATGATTTTCCAAGAGCAGCACAGACACTTTTAGAAATAAAATTTCAATGTTTTTTTTTTTTTATTTGCGAAAGGCACGTCGCAAAAAATGCGACGCAATCTCGATTGTTTAAGGAACAGTGCGCCGACAACAGGGACGCGGTTCGTTTGAGAAACGGTACGCTCGGTCGAACGCAGAGCATCAACAAGAGAAGTTATTTAAATAAAGCCGTAATACCTCGAAACCAGCCGGACCGTAGTGAGAAGGATAAAGTTTGCTTGGCGAAAAAAAGTTGTCGAAGTTTCTGAGCGCTCGCTACGGGACGGGTTTGAATCTGCAAACGTAAAATGGTTTCCGTCTGGGCGAAACGAAAGTTAACCTCTCCCGCGCCAGGGTGGGGAAACCGTGTAAACCGACTTCTTCATCCCTTCGAACGGCTTCGAAGTCTGGAAAGAAAAGACGGGAGGAATCCGGTCGAATTTCCGCGATTCGTTTCTGCTCGAGACGCGTCTACGCGCATCGTCAGATCTCCGCGCGATCTTGGAAAGACGAGTAAACAAGCGCAAGTCGAACAGATCGTCGTCTTCTTTTCTTTCGCTCGTTTCCCCCCATTCGTTTGTTTGCAACGCGAGTAAAAAATTGTAGCCATTTACTTCAATTTAAACTCACGAGTAATTCATTTCGTACTTTTGTAATGACACGTTGAGAAGAATGATCCGAGTTTGATCATTTCTGCTCACTTGAAATTTGAATGTAATTAAATGGTCCAGAAAGGTATGAAAAGTCGTGAGAATGAATTCTTTGGATGCAACTCGCAATTCTTTTAAACTATATATCACATAATAATATACTTTTCGTTTGTTTCGCACGTCAGTCTTCGTGAGTTGAGCACCAAGCTTAAAAAAAAGCACAACAAAGTTATTTTGTCAACCACTGATTTTCACTTTCCAAAATTTCAATTGTTCGTCAATATACAAACACAATATACGTATATATCGCTCCAGAAATATTTATGTATTTCACATTTTCTTTTTTTCTATTGAATCACAAAGTTAATGCCCGCGATTTACGATTAATAAATAAATAAAAAAAATATATATATATATAATGCAATTGCGAAGAAACATTTTCAAAGCGCGGATATATGAATATATAACTTTCGAGTTACACACGATGTAACGCAGAGAGTTTGTAAGAAGCGCGCCGAGTCGATTGCATTTCGACTGGAAAAACTTCCGATCGCCGCGATCGTAAACTTTCACGAGGACAATTTCCAAGCGTCGCAGGATTCTCCGCAGGTCCTGCCTCTTTCTCACGAATGGATTCATTTAATTATCGCGGAGGTTCGTGAACACCATTCGGCGAAACGATTCGAACACTTACCACGGCTGCCTTAAGAGGCACGTATTTCTTTAATTAAAAGTAAAACCCCGTCCTCCGTGATGTTCGTCGAGAGTAGAGACGCCCAGGTTACGCACCTCGGCAGATAAAATCTAATCGTTTGTCTTGAAAATCACCTACTTGAAAACGAGTGGATTTCATTCTCCATTTCACGATGCACGAATCGTTCCGCCACGATTAGGCTGTTGTCGGATGAAGTGAATTCTCAATGAAATTCCCATGTTTACATCTTTCTCGAATGATTCAGATCCCGTGCGTTTTGATCAAATTATTAGAGTTAAAATCATAGTGGATCGATTACTTCCTAGATCAAGGGAGCTGCTCGAAAATCAGTATTAACCAGCTGTGTCTAAAAGTTTTCCAAAGAATGCACTTGAATCGAGCGATTTCCTTCTTCGTAACAAGACAATCGAAATTCAACGAAAATTTCAAGCCTCCGATCGAGAATGTTGAACAGCACTCTCGGTCACTGAATCGATCATTTCCCAATATTACCTAGTTCACGGCCTCCCTCGCCCACCTGCATTAAAACTCTCGTCTTTCATTTCAATAGGAAGATCAGGGGAGGAAAAAGAAGAGGCCGACAAACGCGAAAAAGTAAAAAGAAAGAAAAAAAAAAAGAAGAGAAGAAGAGGCTCAATTATTTTACCAGCCGGTAGGACGTCTCGGTCACTCATTCACCAATGCCACGGAAACCGAGTATACGTACACAAGCGGTTTCCTTCGCCTCCCCCCGCCTCCCCCCGACCCTTCTCTTTCATACATTTTCTTCTGAAGCCTTTTCTCCCTGGCCCAGCTTTTATACACCGCCGCTCGGAAGGGGGGAAAAAGCCTCGGCTACCTTTTGCAACGGGCGCGCAGACTTTTAAGCCTTCACGAGCCTCGACTCAGGGGCCGTTTAGTCGTTTCTAGCTGATAGCCGGCTCACGGATGCAACGTAATAAAAGTACCGAGTCGGCGCCGCTGGGTGCAGCTGCATCGCGAAAAAGAAATTCCATCCGGTCGTTTTAATTCGCGTAAACGCCCCCTCCTCCAATCCTCGCCCGTCTCCTTCATTCCCTCGTCGCTGTTTTCATCCGGTCGACGTTTCACGCTTCAAAAAACCATGACGCGGCCATCGCGATTACGTAACGAGTTCGTTTTTCCACCCTCGTCTTCGAGGCTTCAGCCTCGTCCTGCCGCCCCTCCGTCCGCGAGAATTATTATTATCGTTATTACCATTGCGATTGTTACAAGGTGCGTTTCACCACGTGGCAGCAAGTTTTCCAACCGACGACGAGGCTCAACCAGCGATTCGACGGTATGAATGTAGTCGTTCGTTACTTCCCTCGTGATTTCCGTCGCTTAATTAACGAACTGTCGGGGAGTTCGGTTATAAGGTGGCTCAAGTTAAACGGAAGTTCGGACCGAGCTCGTGGGAGCTGGTGCAAGACGCGGACCGAGTGTGAAATTCTGTTTAAAGACCGGGGATGTTTGTTTCGGGGTTTTCGTGTGTGTGGGGGCGGGGGGGTTGTAACTCTATCCCGTGTTTTACGCGAAACTCCTTTCGCCGAAGGCACGTTTGTTCTCAGTTCATTCGGAAGATCAAAATGGAAAGGGGTTTAACAAGTTCCAGACTGCATGTAATTTTGTGCATTAATTTATTTTTTAATGAAATTCTCATCACAGATATTCCTAAATTGAAGGTTGTACTTTTAGAATATTCTGGAATATCGCGCATATTTTAGCATGTTTAATTATTCTTCTAGGAACAGTGAGAATATAGGGTATCACAATATATATTTCCAACGTAAAATAAAATTGTTCAAAATTCTAAACAACAAGCCTCGAGCATTTCGATGACCAGAATTGACTCTATAAATATTACTCTATACGTTTTGTCATTTACACCTGATATAACACCGTAAGGAATTATTCTTAAATATTGTGAGAATATTAGACTCTGTTGGAAATAACATAGACTTAAATAAATTTATAACTGTACCACTTAGGGCAGGTGTAATGGGAGGCAGAGACGCTACGCAATGATACCACACAGAAGCGTGTCCCTTGCACTCTCCTGAGATAATATTTGTTAATTTAAGGGTACGACAGAGGAGAAGAGAGAATGATGAAGAGAAAAGGCAGTGTAAAAATGTAGATGAAAGTAAAAATACAGACACTCGCGTGGTACGATGTGAAAAACGTGAAATAAGTATCACTTTAGTTTAAGTTCAGCACCAAGTATTTTAAAGGATGAGTTCACAATTTTCAGAATATATAATTTCTTCATTCCTTGTATATTATCACGTCTACAATTGCTTATATTTCGAAAAAAAAACCATCGTATCAATATCGAAAAGGAAAAGAATTGTCGTGTCATTTTCATTTTCACAAATTTTCACACCGCAGTTAACTTTACAGGGATCAATTAGTTGAAATCTATAAATTACAGAAGTTTTTAGCTTGAAAATGACTCGGTTAACAGGTTATAGATACACGCTAGTTCCTCATTACGCTTGCAATCTCACAATGTTATGTACAAAATATAATCCCATTTATCTTCGTCGCTGTGTGCATATTAACGTCGCCACGCCTCGGAACGAATGCTGGTAGAAACGCTTTAATTCGAACACGTTTCCTAATCATCGTACCAGCAGACGACAGGTATATTTACGCTTAGTTTCGCAACTCCAACAGAATAACGCGAGACGCTTTGACGTCCACAGATAGCATGTACTTTTCCAACTGAGAGTTTATTATTTGCTCTCGCAGAGTGGAAGTATTACGAAATCCTGTGAACTACAATCACATGGAATTCCATGTTTATTCGTAGACGCAGGAGCACAACGAATTTGGGAAGATCCGCGCGAGATTCTTGGTTCGTTACCTCTGTTACTGTCGCAGCCATGATTCGAGAGCTCCGTCTGAACTCGTTATTACGCGCCATGGTTCGGACGATTTTTTTATGGCTTGATTCTTTGGTTTTTCGAGTGATTGAAATCAAGTGAAATTTTCCGAATGATTAAAATAAACTGAGGGAATATTTAACGATAAAACAAGAATTGAAACATCTTTACTCTTCAAATTTGACAGGTCTAAGTAAATATCAAGTACTTTCTCAAGAACGAAAGAAAGAAACATCCTTACACACTTTCCAGCGATACATAATTACAACTTCGATCTTGCCTGCACGTAAGAATTAATTAAAGTTTTACCATTAGAGAAAAACAGATAATATTGCGAATAAAATTTATTTATTTACTCGAGGAAACTTGACAACCTCTCCCAAATTCTGTGGGGCGAAAGTGGAGCATCGTTTTGAAATTGTTTCACTAGGTATATGTCAATTAATATCATCAAGTAAATTTAATCAAGTTGATAGTGAACAACGACAAGTGTGGTGAAAAAGTTTTGGCCCAACGACGAATTTCTCGACGACTTGACAAATAGTTGCGACACGATGAAGATATTGCGTTCGTGGGGGCAAAAATGAGTCGCGGTGTTTCAGCTAATTGCTATACGCTTGTGTGCAAGAAGCGGAATACATCTACTTCTTGAACATAGTTGGCTACATTCACAGACTACAGATGGAAGAGAAAGGTGATTATGCTCTCAACACATACGAAATTTCATCGGTGTACGTACGATTACATGACTGTACGCGTGTTAAACCATTACCACGTAGGTACGCGTAGATCACTCCATATTGAATTAGCTCTCGTCCATCGTCGGAAATTATATTCGACTGCAACTTCCGCGTAATTAGCGAGCTGGGAAAATTGCGAGCAAAGCAAGATTAACCGTGGTCACTTGTCTTGTGAATTATTGAAGTTCTACAAGTAACTCTTGACTTTCTTCTTTTTCTCTATTGCAATTCATTCGATACGTCAACTGATTATCTTCGATTCTCTTTTTTTAATAATAGTTTATGTTATCTAACTTCGTGAAAGTGCATCTTCATTTTCAATCTGTATTTTATGGGATGAATGTCATAAACGAGACTTTATATAACAAACGAGATTTATTCAAGATGAATGCAGGATGAATTAAACTCTGAAATTAAATTCAACCAGTTCAAGGATGAAGTGATGCAGCAGTGTCAGTTAAAGGTTAAAAATAAACAAAAGGATTAAAGTAAATTTGCCTTTGCCAACTTTTAACTCCGTGATTCTAATTAAGGGATAATACTTTGCTAACAGATCGAGGAAGTTGTGACTTATATAATAAATAAAAAATTCTGCTACAGCTTGGCAAACGAGACAGAAAGATATTTCATTCTTTCACGTGTCTTCTACTCCTTGAAAGTACAACTTTGGTAACGAGGAGTTGAAGTGGAAGCGCAAGTTCAAGACACAACTTATTGTTAAATATGACCTGAACTCCAAATGCATCCTCTGGCATCCAGGAACGAAAAGTTTCTTAAATCTACGCGATCCTCAACGCAGGAAAACAACTTTGCACTTGCTCGTCCATTTTAGGACCATATCGTCAAGCAACATAATAAACTATACTTCCTGTCGAGACACAGATTGTGTATGGGTGTTACTAGCTTGAGAAATTTTCATGAACCTATCGAATGGATAAGAGGCTCTCTCTCTCTAGTTTCTGATGTCATGTATTCTTCATTCAAATTTGATTTTCCATCTTTCGTCTTTTTATCTAAAAAAATATTTTAGACGAATTTCACCAAAGTGAAAAATCGTTAGATTGATACAGTTTCTCAGTAAATAACTACGCAACTATCTTGAGTGAATTAATTTCACAGAGGAATTCTTTTAACGAAGAGTATCCCAAACGAATTTCATGGAAATGATTGTCACAATGATTCAAATTCAACAAGATGTGTATATAAATTAATCTCATACATCTTGAGTTTCTCGAGCAGCAGAAAGACAAACTTGTACTTGGTTATTTTGTGCTTTTTACGTCTTTTAGGATCATATCATCGAGCGAAGCAGCTTTCTAACTTAAGAAACTTTTTTTCTTTTCTAGTTTCCAGTATAACTTTCCACTGAACGGGCATTCGATCGTTCAAACGTACGTTGAAATACTGAACTCAAACTCGAGCACACGAGTCCCTCTACTTAAATATACTAGACTAGACTTCACTATTTCAGGTAAATTAATTTTACGCGTGAGTTCTTCTAACCATGAACATCCCAAACGAATTTCATTAAAACGCCTGTTTCATACGTTATAATTCAACCTCTCGTTGAAGTAAACACGTAACTTACGTAAATTAATACTCTACAACTATCTCAGACAAATTAATTTCACCCGCGTGTGAATTGACGGTCAGATTAATTATTATACTTTTCACCTGGGCGAGAGGGCCGAGGATAAATGCAAATATGATGGTTCGAAGCGTGAACCTGGTCCGCCAAGCTGAAACAAAGGGTCTGTCAACTTGTCCAGAGAGCATATGCAAACATAACTTCCTACATCTCCGGTTCCATAACGGCGAAGGATTGACATACGCAATTACAGCGTCAACTTTACGAGTATCGTTCGCCTCTCGCATCGCTTGACTTGCAAGGAATTTTGTTTTTGGCTGAAGTCGGTGCGATCCGACCGTTCACTTGTCGGCACGCAATCCAAAACTCGGTATGGTTGCTTTTTAGTCTGCTTTTACGGTCTATTCTTCTCCCGGACCCACAGGGAGGCTTCGAAGCGTGGGCACGCAGCTATCGAAGGAAAAGTTGTCTCATTGACGTCGACCGAGTTCCCAACGGGCTTCTCTTCCTCAAAGTGTTCCCCGCCGACTCCCTTTCGCAGATTGCCAGCAGAAAAAACTCTTGGTTGGCCGAGCCTTACCTCGTTATAAGCTTCCTCGATAACGTCCCGCGGGACGTGTTGGATCCTCCTTCTATCCACCTCCCTCGTTTCTTTCTTCAATTCCCATTCCATTTTCCTTCTCTCCTCTCCTCTCATCCTCTTTTTTTTTATCCTTTCTGTCCTGTTTCTTTTCTTCCCTTCTGTTTCCTCTCTATCGTGTATTTTCAGAGGCCTGAACACGAATGTTTTGACAGACCCGAGCCCGGTCGACTCGGTTGGTTTTTATTGGGGCACGTGGAAGCGAACAGGTGCAGAACAAACATTTCTAAAAAGAGAAATTTCTGTTCTCGCAGGAGGGGAACGGGGGAGGCGTGACCGCTTCTGCCTGCCGGACCATGTTCCACGCTCCAACGACTTTTATAATGGGACGCGGACCAACCGGGAATCCCCCGTTAACTCATAACGCAATTCACGACGACTCGTCGTCTTCAACGTAAACGGCCCAAGTCTTCAAAGCGACTATATCCGAGCGATTACATCCGAGGAAGAATTTCCTCGTCGTTTGGAGCACATCGACCGAATAAAAGCGACGAACGCAAGTAGAATAATTTCAAAGTATTTCAGACGCGTGTGAATTTTTTTTTTTTTTTTTTTTTTTTTAGATAAAACTTTTTAATAGTACGTTCTGATATACGTATTGATTTCCATTATTTGCAATGACCAACTAGTTTCATTGTTCTACATTCAGAAAACATTGCGAAATTCTTTGGTCTTTACGAAATGGCACTTTACTTTCATTGCACTTGAGAAAAATTCGCGATGGCCAATATTGAGATTTTGATATTCTTATTATTAAATTGCAGACTTTGATGTGAATATTCAACAAAGTTTTGACTGCGATATTATCATCTGCAAATTGTACGTGTAAAATCTCCTGTGCATAGATACAAAAATAATAGAATACACGTTCTTTTTCGAAAAATAATATTTCACACATAAATACATTTACAACGTGGAAAAAGCTGTAGTGTAATAAAGAAGAATAACGAAACAAACATGAACAAAGCTGTTTCTCGTTGATGCAAAAGTTTCTTTAAAATCTTCAAGTTTTGTTAATCGCATCGACTTGTGCGTCTTCACGCATTCTGAATCTAATTACCGACGACATCAAACCGCTGAACAAGATGAATTCGCGTTATTGAAAATTGAAACAGACTCAGAGAATCCAGATATCACCGAATGGAGAGCAATTTTCGCTTTTTACGACAAATGGTAAAAGCTGCAGAGGATGTCAGTATCGTCTCGTATAAGGCAATTATTAACAATAAATCAATAAGCATCCGATGTCGTCGCGCGTAAGGATTTCCGGGCTTTCGCGAAAGCATCGACGCGGGGATCTTTTGTAGTTTCATTTCTACCCGCTAATTGCCCATCCATTGGCCCCGCGGTCGATGTACTCGTGCATCAGACGAAGAGGAACAACAGAGCGACGCGAAATGGAACCAGTGCGAAAGCTCGTTTCGCCGGGAGTATAGACTGCATATAACCCGACGTGGAATTTTCTGCGACCAAAGGGCATTGGGAACTCATTTGCCAGAGCAAACAACGTGGAACCTAACGGGTTCCTGGCGAGATACCGATTTATTCTCATTTGCATACTGCGATGCTTCTGTATCGGCATCACTGGCATCACCCACACTGCATTACCTTGGAAAAAGAATCCAGATATTACAGGGATCCAGCTTGCCCGCATTCTCGTTTTGTCTCTATTATTGCGCCAAGCCTCGCCGAATGTTTTCACTCGCCTCTTCTTCCTCGAACGTAGATTCGTAACCTCCACTGGAAAGTGTGGATGCGAAGATTTTATAACGGATGAGGGATGATATAATATAATATAACGTCGAGTTGATTTCGAAGAGATTGTAGAGATATTAGAGGATGGATTTATTCAGCGGTGCACTTTATTTCGCTACGGTTTTAGAATTTTTTATGTTCTCTCTCTTTTTGTCCATTTTCGAGTTATGACCACGTCTCTACGTAATTTCTGATTAAAAAACGAAAACGACAAATGAAAGTACGTACGAATGGTTGAATTTTATTCTCTCAGAATCAGAGAGAATAATTTACTTCTTTTTTATCTATAAAAGAAGATTTTGTTATTTCAATCCCTTTAGAAACGTACGGGAGAGTTGTCATCATCCCTTGCAATTAGAAACAGCAGAAACGAGAATCTGCGTGTATTATGTAGGTCGCGTTTGATTCCTTTGAAACATCTTACTTCACGACCGATTATTCGCCAAGACGGCAGGACGAAGAACATATTCATAGACACGATTTTTCGAAGAAAGGATTTTGTTGGGACTGGCAGGAAACGGCGCCGGCTGGGTGAACACGTAAACCGCCCGGTAACTACTTCCGGCCTCTTTGAAACATGTCCTTCTCTCGTTAGCCATTCGACTCGGACTCCC
>CAJDYZ010011181.1:63166-75908 GCA_903986555.1 Heterotrigona itama
GTCATATTTTCGAAAATACAATTTAAAAAGAAAAGAAACATAGACCATCGGTCAGAAAATTATTTTCAGCCATACTGGAAAAAAACTTTGAACGTTCAACCGAGCGTTCTGAACATTTTACAAATGTTATTACATTACACGCAATTTGCGTTTTCAAATTGTAACTTTTCCCACCCAAATTCGTTTTCTTGCCACGAGAGAGATTCGTTCGATCGGAACATTAAATTCGTATAGACTAGCTCGTGTACCCGATGCCCGGTTATAACGGAGCTCTATATTTATCGGCGCGTAGTAGGTTCATTTCTGTAAAATGTTGAATATGAACAGACATCTCTGAGGCAGCGAGAGGAAACGAGAAAAGACGGGGCCACGTCAGGCGAAGTTAGAGATCGAGCGGAAGATGGAAAACGAGGCAGAGAAAAGAAGAAGACCGAGAGACGGACGAGCAAGACGAAGAAGACGAAGCAAGCAGAAGAGCAACGGAGGACGAGAGGGAGAGAGATGGAGAGTCATCGGGAGAATATATTTTAAACGAAGATGACGCGGATGCAATATCACAGGAACGGGATGGAGATACGGGGCGTGCACACTGAAAGATTAAAGCGGAGACCGATTTTCCATTCCCTTTTAATGCGAATCCGACAAATCAAATCCTCGAAAGAGGGTCTTGCACGCCACAGAGAGGGCTGGGCTGGATGCGCTTTTACGAGCCGAGCACGTCAATCTTCAGGGAGTTTATGTCTCGTTTAAATAGGGCTCGCGTCACACGATCCCATCGGATGTGAGTGTGTGTGCATACCCCTCGCGCCACGCCTTCAGCGAGTTTCCACCCTCCGTTTCATGAAACAGGGTAATTAAGCTAATTGAATCGGCGGCCCTTTGATTCGTATTAATAACGTCGAATCTCTGGCTGTCGTTGGTTGTAATTTACGCGGCGGATTTCCTCCCACCCCCACCCCCTCGTGATGCAGAAACTCACGGCGATTATTAATCCCGAGGATGAATTAGAGATTAGTTTCCCCTTCCCGCCCCCCCCTCGTCTTTTTTTTCCATTTCGGTTTTTAAAGTAGATCGAGATCATCAGGAACGAGACGTTAATGACGTTTGACGACAAAATAGCAAAACTCATTCGTGTCGTGTCAGTTGTCGAAACAGCGGGAAGTTTCTGTCAGTGAAACGTCAAAATTGTCGGCGAATATCACCGTGACGGCGAGAAACTCGAGACAGTTATCAATCCCGAGAGAAATTAAGAATTGAAATGTCCTCTTCAACTCTTTAAAGTTCGGAGTTTGAAATTAAAAGTTGAAAGTTTGAAATAAAAGTTTGAAGCCCAGAGTCCCTCTTCCAAGCGGATTGACGTTATTCGAGATGGAATGTCAATTAAACACGCGCGGCATTTTGATTAGCAACGTGCATTCTACGTCTCGTAATGAAATATCAAAGGTACGTGAACTATAAAAAAAAAAATTGGCTGCACTGCAATATAACTACTAATATTACATTACACATTACATCGTAGTATTTTCAAATAATCGAAATTTCGTCCGTTCTCAGATCAAGCTGCACGCTTCAATCGTTTTCCGATATTCGGACACCGTTAACCGCGTATTACCGCGAACGTTCTTATCACTTATTAAACGTTATCACGCATTATCATTCGTGAGAGATGAGAATTTCATCGTGGATCTCCGTAACAAAGATATAAACGCAATTAACGCAAACGTGTCATGTTGGGACACGGCTAATCCCATTACGTAGACCAACTCTCTATGGGTAAACGAAATTAATTCTTTAAACGTTATGAGAACGATGGCCGATAAAACGGATAATTCTGCAAAGAGAAGGGATAGAGGAACGATTCCGGTGCTTCTATCGAAAGGTAATGGACGGTAATTCGAGGAAGTTGAAGATAAGGCTAAAAGAGAAATAAGAACCGATCCTCGAGGATTGTTTTCTTTTTCTTTTTTTTTTCCTTTCCCTTCAACAGTTCGGAGGAGGGGGGAGATAATCGTTAGCTAGAAATACCATCGTTTCGCGTGGCAATTGTACTCTCTTTCGCGAATGGAAATGAGAAAGCGTGGATAGATCCGCTTCCAATGATCGGCCGAGGCAGACCGAGAGGAAATTTCCAAGTTTTCTCGCGGAAACGAATCCGATTCGCTTTAATTTCGACTCGCGCTAACTGCGCGAGATATTCATTCGGAACTCGGCGAGATCCTCCGTTGCGGTTTCAGTCATATTTACGACCAAACGTCGGAAGTTTGCTGCGATTCGCTGCGGTACGTGACGATTTTTGCGCGTCTGGCAAACACATGGACCTGGAATTGCTTTCTGAACCTCGCCATTCGGTCCTTTTTATGGTTTCGATACTGGAGCTGGCAAACTGTTATAATAAATTTCGTTTCTGATGCGGGACTTAAACTTTTCGCCTACTGTGCAGATATGTATTAAACGTTGTTGTAATTAAAAAAAAAAGGACAAACGCGAACGTCAGTCGAGCTTCTACATAATTTGAAGTTTGTGTTTTTTCTCTATTTTTCTTCAATTTTAATTAAATATCGAATCAAAGTTTGGAATGTATTTACTATTGATGGACCGTATTATTGCTTCACAAAGATAATAACACTGAATTAAGATATTTTTGTTTAAAATAAACAGTCTATTTATAACAGTTAAGGCACGAAACCCGATTCTCGCACGTTAAAAAGTAAAAACAGAAAAAGAAAAAAAAAGATAGTCGTTGATATAAAGATTATCCCCAAGTTGTTGCTTCTTAATGCTTCTATTTGCTTAAACTCTTGACGAGTCTAAGAAAAGCACACTCAACACTTTTATCTCTCGTATATATAACCGCGAATAATTAGTCATAGTTTCGCAAAGTTCGCAAGTTCTTATTACCTCTAACCATTCTAACTGTAACGACGTATTCGCTCATTTACATTCTTCCAACACTTTATGGTTATTATTAATTAGCCGCTAACGATAAACCAAGTAATTGGGACGAACGATGGATAGTTTCAAATAGAGAGTAACGGCAAGGCTGTTGATTAAACGTAGAATTAGTGTGTTTCACGAAGCATCGACGATATAGCACGTGGCTTTGCGATCGTTTAACAAGCATTTATCTGACTATCGATAGTTACGCGATCAACCGCGCTCGATTATCAAGTTCGAGTGGATCACATGAAATAATTTGTTAACATAGAACACAGCCGATGCGGCAAACTTTCCCTGATGCTAAGTAAAAGCCCGTTAAATGTTTGTTGCATCATGCGTTAAAGTTACAGTCCGTGGTGATAAAGAAGACCAAAAAAAAAAACAAAAGAAGATGAAAGAGCACAAGTATAAAGCTAAGAATAGATCGTCGACAACACAGACCGAGTTACTTAGAAATCACGCAAGTAGTTGCAAAGTAGTTTTATAAAAGGTTACCTTGAATATATACTACTCTCTATGGTATCTTTTTTGCAACAGCCAACTTGTAACACAATAAACTCAATTGAACACATCATCGCGTCTTACCTGAAACATCAACGTGAAAGAATGTTAAATCTTAGAAGCTAGAGGAGAGAATCACTGAAAATCATAACGATGCTAGAGTCACGTGCTCAAATCTATGGGAATTCGTTTACTTTTCTACTAATTCAACTGTAATTGCAATTCTTGAATTTTAACATTTATCTTTAAATATGGTCAAATATGGAAGTAAAAAACGAAGGTGAAAAATAGAGAAGAAAGTAAAACAAAAAGCACGGTCAGTTCGGTTTCTGACGAGGTCAATTAACATTCAAGTGGAGTAACTCCGTTTCTGCACGGACAAGTGAATCAGCAGTAAATAGAGCAAGCAGTAGACTGTAGAATCGGACAAGAAGATAGTACGAGATCGCTCGTACTATTTTGGGGCAGACAAGTAGAAACTAGGCTGGCGGTGGTTAGATATATGTGGAATGGGTCCATTTTTCGTTGCACGAGCGAAAGAGTTATTCCGGGCCGGTCAAGTGGAACGGGACTACACTTGATCGGACAAGAAAAATGAGAGAACGTTCTCTCTGTCAAGCAAGCAGAACCGCAGCCGCAGAATCGCGAACGAGCAAGTAAAACGTATTCACGGAGGAACGCGTAAAATAATTTTATGCCTCTGGGATGCTAATTGTTATCGTAATTGAATATCTACCAATCAGACGAGAAATTAATGCGTTTCGTTTACGCGCCTTTGACGTCGTTGATTAAGTTTCATTTAATTACGAGTACATGTATTTAAGTGAATAATCGAAACGTTCGATTAATCTCGAATTATCGATGGCGGTGACGTTCCAAAGGGGGGAGGGGAGAGTGGGGGGGAGAGAGGATGGGAAATAATTTCATCGGAATGTTTGCAGAGACGCAATGTACATTCCCTGCAAAAGCAAAGAATAACAATCGTCGGCGAATCATTTTCTCAGGGATCCTCTGCTGTATGGAAACAGTGATCTTTTATTTTTGTTCCTCGAACTTCGAAAGTGCTTTCCGCAATATGAAATACCGTTTCTTTCTCGGCCCTCGGTCTGCACTCTCGCTCCTCGTCTGTATTAATGGTTTTAACGGTTTCAATGGAAATAGAAATGCCCATCAAATCAAAATACAATAGAGTTTGATCAACATTTCATTTTCAAGATATTCAGAATAGACTTTTAGAATAGTAAAATAGTCGAATAAAATTTCATACTGAAACGACGACAGAACGTATGTATATCGTTGTTCAAAAGTGTGGGGACACTGTATTTATTAATTCTTCTAACTATTATACTCAGACTGTTATGTTTGAGAATTATGTTTCCTTTCCATTTGCATTCTCGCTCAGAAGTTTGGACAGCTAACTTTTATTTTTAAACGAGATAAATCTTTCTTCGTATTCCTCCGGGGAATACGAATATTCGAGATATAATTAATTACAGTCTTGGTATTTCGAAACTTTTTTGAAATCCTCGAACTGCTCGAAATTTTCCAACGGGAAACACAAAATGTATATAATAATAACAACGTATGAGAAATAACTATATTAACAATTCATACATAAAATACGTATACAGGGAATTGAAAGATTTCACCACTCGCGATAGATGCCGAACGTTAAAAAGTAAAGAAACGTTCCAAGATTTTGAAACGAGAATGTACATGCTGATAGAAACAGTGACCTCGACTTCGAAACGGCGGAACGAAGAAAGCTTAGAACGTGCAGAGATGTAACGGCGAGCAATTGCGAGACAAAAGGAACCACCTTAAAACTCCACGACTGGCCATTTCTTACGATCAACTTCCGTATCTCTTTCGCGATTTCTCGCGTCGAAAGAGTCAATTGCTACGGGGAATAAAAAAGTCACCGTCTCCGGAACCGGACGATTCGTAAGTGAAAATAAACGAGCGACGAGAAAGCAGACTCCGGCCAAAGGAAAGCAACACTCGATACCGGGAACACGCTAAGACAAAGTCATTAAAGTTTTAGAGGAAGTTCCGTGGGACGGCAGCCGGAGAGAGAGAGAGAGAATTCGAAAGGAAAGGCTCGCGCGTATCCCCAAAAGAAAATGGAGGAGAATTGCACGAGACACGCCAGACAGTCGGAGTCATCGGTAATCTAATTCGTTCTCATCCCCGTGTCCACCTTTGGGATTCACAAACAATATTACATCGGAAGATGTCGTGCCATAAAGCACCCCGGTGGTTAGACAGCCACGGAAGATGCTTCACGTCCGACCCGACCTTTATTTTCCTTCTGCTCGTCGCGTCACGCGACACCGAAATTTCTTTCGCGTCAGCCTTTGAGATTTACAAGCTCGCTTTCGACCCAGCTGCACGGAACCGTGGCTCGATGACGAACGCGAATGTATGGTCGAAGAGACAGCAGACGAGGCTAAATAGAATATTACCAGTAAATGGTAGATCTTGCATGTTTGACTAATCATTTTCTACGCGTGGATGCGCAACGAAGACAGACAAAGAATCGTAAGAAGAATTCGCGGCGAATTTAAAAGCTGAAGCTGGACAAATTTCTCGGAGACGGAAAAAAACCATCTCGAATGAATAAGTAGCGTTGTGGAAATACCGCGAGTTTTCTTGCCGAAAGAAAGATAATGACGTAGAAACGATAGCGAGGTTAGAGCGAAAAGAAATATCGTGCGAAAGATAATGGAGATGCATTTCCCGGCGGGCAGCGAGGGATAGAACAATCCAGTGGGGACGAGCCGCGTAAATTGCACAGAAAACAGGGCATTTAAATGCAACTTTGTGTATATCTCGCGTTTCGAGACGCGAAGGAAACCGACGATGGTACTTCGGCCGCTGTTCGTTAACGCCACTTTAATAGCGACCTGACTCGCCATCAAGATGCAAAGAGAGATCATGGCAACAATGGCGGCGACGCTTTTTAACGTCTCTCACGGTGAAACTCACGCGTTTTTTTGGGTATCGAATAATCTTTAATTAGTTAATTGGTTAATTTTTCACGAGTCAATCAATTGCGAGTGATCAACAAAATGATGCGTGATCACGACAATATGTGTGATATGATTTTACGTGGCACTTTCATTGCACTTTCATTATACAACGCAATCACTGGCTTGTAAAAATCAGACAGATCTGTTCAATATCGTGCAATCTTGAATATTAGTATCTTGGAATAAAAACTTTGTATTATTTCTCGCTTCACGCTTCGTGTTACATGAAGTCGAAGTGTTAGAAGAATGGAAACAGTTACCTGGAACAGTTTTCTAATATTTCGTTGGAAACATAAAACTTTTTCAAATGAAATTCTTTCCGATACCAAGTTAACTGTGGTCGGAAAAGATGAAACGAAAGTAGTACACGTTCGTCCTTTTGCTATCAATTTGCGACACACATCTCTCTAGGAACGTGTGAATTTAATCGCTCTGCCGTTCCAAAATATCAGCGGGAGTAAAATATCAGCCAGTGCCGCGTAAATAAGATCCCCTGCCAACTTTACGTCGCTGATAACGGTACGTCGTTGCGAACACGAGAGTGTGCATCCGTGCGTCGGCGAAAAATCGTCGTGCTCCGGAAGTATACGTCGGATGCGGTGAATTTAGAGTCAACTCCGTCGGTTAATGAAGCGGAAATTCTTTTGGAGCTTACGATTGATAATGTCGGAGAGATCCTCGAGCGAGATGAATTTCGCTGGTGCGTTGTTGAAACGCAAATTGGAACCCAAGTAGAAACGGCTGGATGGCTGATCAAAGGTGGACCTTAACTACTGTGACTTCAAACGGCAGTGATCGCGCAATTGATAGGATGTATACTTAATGATACCAAGGACTAGGTATATTCCCAGAAGTCAATTGGAATGTCAGCAGACAGTTGAACTTTTAATTTAAGAAAATTGTTTAACAACGATCGTTGATCAGGAAATATGGATAATTGCAACTTCTTAAAATGATATATACGTATTATATAATCATAATCACTCAAGTCATGAAACTGGACTGTATTAGGACGTAGATGAGTTATCACGTGTACCTAATAATATATGAATTTAACGCGAGTGATCATTCGATATTAAAGGAACCAATGACGCAAGGGTGCTACGAATTCAATTTAACTTGATACGGGACTCTTGATACGTGGAACACTCGTCCGCATTGCTTCTAGAATGCGGAGTAGTTGCGAAACCTTCGCAGTCAGTGTTCGCAGTAGTTGCTGTTAAATTACGAAACAGTTGTCGGACATGGAACTTGAAAAGGCAACTATGTTTGTATTTGCAGGTCGGCCAGGCGTCAAGCATGGCTGGCGATTCGCTCTGTAAATCTTTCATCGGGAGATAAAGTGGAATCTTCGTTTCATAGGCAGCCAGCCTCCGGAATCCCTCCAAGACGTTGGCGAGGATATCTCGTAGGAAATTCGTTTCCTTCGATTTCTTTCGCTTCGCTCTGACCTCCAGTGCTCTCCTCGTTCATCCTTCGACCTCTATCGATTCCTCGTTTATCCCGCCGACCTGTATCTCCTTTTCATTCGGACAAACTTTATCTTTCTCCTCCTCCTCCTTCTCCTCCTGCTCCTCCTCTCTGCTTTCTATTCAAAATTCGTCCTCTTTTCTCTATTTCTATCTATCTATCTCTCTCTCTCTCTCTCTCTCTCTCGATTTCCATCTGCCTCGATTCTTCTAGCTTTCTACATAGATCAACCTTTTTCTTGTCAGCTTTACGCATACTGCATCCTTCACTTTTATTATTCTTTTTTATCATCGTCATTACGTGTTTTTTACTATTCTCATAATGCTTTTCACCATCTTAATGTGTGCAATTTATTAGGCTCGTTGAATGGGAATTCTGTTTTTGTTCTGAAGCAAAATTTAACTCTGATATGTAGATTGGCGGACTTGTATGCCAAATCGTATCTTTGAGAATATACTCAAAAATCTAATGTAGTATTTTATACAATTGTTTGTCCTATGCATAGTCTTTGTATGGCACGTTACATAAATGTGCAGCAATTTTGAAATATTTATTTTTAATCTCTGTCAAGAAGAAACGTCAGTGACGATACTACTTAAGAATTGAAATTAATTTTAATTGCTGGCTTCACTTGAAAATAAGTAAATAAATAAGTAAATTTCAGCGAACGTTGTTTCTTTCGCTCGTGATCGCGCGAGTCATCTTCATTTTCAGCAACTCATCGTTTCGATTCCTTCTTCATCCGTTACTCCCAAATCCTGTTCGCACCTTAGCAGCACTGTTTCATGGTATCTTCGATATCCTGTTTGCAGTTCATTTGAATGCATGGGTATCCCCGCGGGATCAGAGAGCCGTTCGCAGGAGCGCAACACGTAGGATTCCGAAACTCAGATTTATTCCCCTAAGTACAGTCAATATCGAGCCAGGCGCAGCAGCAGCAGCAGCAGCAAGAGGCAAATGTTTTTTTCCCCTCTCGATCCTCTATTTCCTATTCCCCAGACCAGGCTTTAAATTGATACCGTAGAATTTTAGAGAATTCCAACTCGTGAAAATTGAACTCGGCTTGCCCAACGATTTCTCTCCAATCGTCGTTCGACGTTCCTCGCTGCTCCCTCGAAACGACGGGAAAGGAATCGTTCGATGTTTCACCGAACGCGGATTATTTTTTCCAAATCGGTCGCGAAATTCTTCTTCTCCCCGTTCGCTGTCTTCGTATTTTCGGGAAGATTGACAGTTACTCGCTGTACCATGATTCTTTGTACATTTCTGCGCATCGCGTAGTAGCTGTATTTTGTCTACAGTTTAAAAATAATATTATGATAAAGTTCCTCGTCACCCATCAGAAATCCCGCGAATGCGTATCAGCTCCGGAGTCTGATAACAATTGCCTCTCGCCGTTAAATCCTCAGCCGAGTAATAATTGTTCTGCAATCCTCAGTGAGAATCAAACGATTTAAACAGATCAAAGGATCACAGCGTGTTATCATTATTATTATTAATGAGATTCCACGCTCACGGAACGCTCCTGAAGCCGAACGCTGTTCAGACGTAATCGCTCCTGATTCAATTATTCAAAATCCAACTGGAATGAAAGGATCGGACGAAACCAAAGGGTCGATGAAAGCTACATCTGACCCAACAACGTAACTAACAGCAATCAGTCAGGTGTATTAATCACTGACTCGAGTTAATGACTTTTCAATGTCGCGGAATTCGCGATATGCCCGACTAACAGCGCGAAAGTGAGCTACGCGGTTTCATAATTCTCGCGGCCGGAGGGGGAGGAGACGAAAATTCATTGAACCGGGTGGCCGGAAGGGGGCGAGGAGACGAGAGAGAAGACAGCGGGATGGCTTCCTTTTCTTCTCCGTTCCTCGTCTTTACGCCAGACCCTATTTCTTTCCGTTCTCTCCTCTCTGTTTTTCTTGCTCGCTCTGTTTTTCCGCGAGCAATACGACGCAATTACCGGCAGAATGGCAAGACGTTCCCAGCAGACCCTGCAGTTTCAATAATTACCGTCACTGCCCCCTCCCCTCCCTTCCTCCCGACGTCCAGGTAATCGTTTGCGATCCTTTGTTCCGTGCTCGTTCCTTTTTTCCCGCCGCTGGAAAATTACCCACCACGACCCGTGGAACGAACCTTTGTCCCTTTCGTGCCACGCGCTATATCCACGAATTCAATTTACATTTCCCGGTTTCTGCCGGTCGTCGCACGGAAATTTGTCACGATAACCACGATTGGAAACAATGGACAACGGACTGGGATTACGGGCGCGATAGGCGGCTCAAGCATTCGGCAATTTCGTACTTGTCGTTTGTTATTAACTCAACTATCGTTGAAGATCGAACAATAAAGCTACGTATAGTGGAACGCGTAAATGTAGCAACTGACGACCGAGTTCGTACGTGTTGGGATAGGATATATTGGTAAATAATGTAAGAATTGTTATTTCGTTCTTGAAATCTTTGGATCAATAATGATTCTGAATATCGTTTTTTTTTTCTCAAATTTAATGAACATTGCCATCTAGTGACAGTAATTTTAAAAAAGTAATTTAAATAAAATTTTGTACACTATCAGATAGTATCAGTACATTACTCAATAGAGATACGTGTTTGATCTTTTAACAAAATTTTCACTTTTATAGCTATAGAAGTTGAAATTTGTTTTCTCTCTCTATTTATATCTCCATTATATAATATTACACCCTGCTTTTTTCAATTCTAGCATTCGTATTATTAATAATTTTTCCATTTACTTCTCTTTACTACGTCCTAGATTCTGATTTAAATTTTGACTGAATTTCTCTGATTTATTGTACTTACATACACCTCTGTAACTCGTACATATAATTTTTAAGGATCCTCGGAAATGCAAAATTTCTCTTAATCAATTTCTCTAAACTAATGTGGTGTCTGGAGCATACTTTGCTTTTCGAGAACTGAAAATCATATTACAATCATATTACATTGATATTTTGCTTCTGAATACAATTGATTAAAATGTCGATACCACAAAAAAATAATATTACGAACGAAACACGTACGTTTGCTCGAAGAACTCGTGCGTTTCATTAAAAATTTCAACATTAACTTCCGCGCGAACCCAATACATGTGCCAACGTTTTCAAGTGGGATATATTGTTCCACCAAAACTGTATAGAAAACGCACCGAAATAATAAATAACATATAGAAAGTCGGCGTAACGCGAAGTAGTAAAGCCGGCGATTCAATCGAAAAATTATTCATCGCGCGGCGTACATATATTACGAATGTTTCAATATCCCCGATTCTCGCGCTGCTAATTAAAATTCAGAGTATTCTTCGCAAATGAACCTATATTCATAATTTAACGCGGACTCGGGGCTCTCGAGCTTTCGGCCCGCGTAACAAATCACCGACGGCCAACAAACACCAATGGCAATAAAGCTCGTGGGCAGCAGCGCGCTGGCCACGAGGACTCTCGCGCGAGCAAATCATTCACGATGACCGGCGACGCATTAATATCGATCGTCCGATATATCCAGGCCGACGACAATCGCAGATTGCACGTAAAGGGCGTGTTGCATCGATTCGTTTACAGGCCGGATGTTAACACCTAGCGGAATACGAATCGATATGCCACAAGCCGCAGATCGTAAATATCTTGAAGCTCGCTGGGACGAGCGCGTGCGCGCGTGCGTGTGCGCACGCAACACCAATGTGTTGCAACGTGTGCCGTGTGTATTCGGTCGTCGTGAAACGATGGCCAGCAACAACGAAGTTGCGGTTTTAATGCAGCCGGCATACGAACATACGCGGCCGCGAGTACGAGCCCGAAGCTTCGCCACTTTGGCGAAGCTTATATCCATTCGCCGGTGTACGCGGCGCATTTCCACTCGCGCTCTATTTGCATTTACGTTTGCGTTTCCACTTACGCTCGTCTGATGGTCGAAGCAAACGACCCATCGACGCGTTTCGATTTCACCTAACGGACGAGTTGATCTATTCTAAGGGGATAAACTTGATCGATGCGTTACCATTTCACTTCACGGATCCATCCAACGGGACGAAGTCGGGATGATCTATTAAGACGAAGTTCGCGAATTGTTAAAAATTCAAATGAGCTGCAAGTTTTTCAGGCGAGGCGAGTTTCAACTTTTTATAAGTATGAGTTGAACGTTATAATCATTAGCATATACGAATCTGATTCAGACAGAATAAAAAGTTTTAAATGTGCCAACATATTTCTGAAATATTCCAGCGATGAAACCGTGGAAATATGTAGAAAATCGATGCACTTTACGGGGATCTCAAAGACCCTCGAAATTTTGTGAATATTAATAAAAGTCTTTAAGATTATGGCAGATGAGGGATAACGTTCTTACTGGCAATATCTTCTAGATCTCAGTGCCTCGATAACAAGAGAGAACGTAGCCTTACAAGTCCTCGCAGAGTATTATATTAGATTATTGCATCGGAATTACCAATCTCACAGGGTGTATGAAATTATACAGAATTTAGCGACTCAAAGTTCTCTTCGACTTTGACAAGACAATTAAAACGTAATACAATCGATTTTGTTTGTGTCGAAATGATCAACATGAATCAACATTGAATTCGAGTGTATTTTTTAGAAAGCTTCAAACTTCGATCACATGCTGTTAAAATATTGCAATGTTAATACTGATTTCTACAAAACTATTCTCGAAGAAAGAACAAACGACGTGTTATTCACATAAAAAGAAGGTTCGTCTGCCTAAAAATCTATCAACTTTCAACTAATCATTTTAATTGCACTTGTAACTCTGCTTGTCACAGCG
>CAJDYZ010011182.1:64549-77952 GCA_903986555.1 Heterotrigona itama
ATTATTACCTGGCACACATACAATAATATCTTTATCTTTATTCATATCGTCGCAAAATTAAAACAAATTTATTTCCTGTATTTAACGTGTCAAAAAAGTAATAATTACATAGCTTGTAAACAATTTAGAGGTTATGTACAATTTTATTTAGTATTTTACATGAATGTAAAATACACTATCGTTAGCTTACAATTGCTACTGAATTATGATCTTCAATAATAAATTTGCACTAAAAAAATTTGATACATTTGTTTAGACAACAAACATGACTTGAAGAATATATTTGTCTTTTAATTTTGAATTCAAACGTATCTCTTCTAGATTTTGACCACGTGTGTTTATTTACTTCTTCCAACTTGACTCTAATAAAGAATAAATTTAACAATCGAAATAATATGAAATTTAGAAAAATAGATATCTGCAATTACAGATGGTGTTTTAATGTTCGAAAGTATAGATATATCTCGTCTATATACGTAAAAAAATAAACTTGTCAATCAACAATTTAAGAAAAATATCTAAAAGGATAATTTATGAAGTTTTTGTGTTTCTTGATGTCAAACATCAATATATCAATTTCATTAGTAATTATTATTATTAGTTAATTATACCAATAATAATATCAAGTAATTAGTTAATATCAATGGCTGATGAACGAAATTTTCGTTCATCTTATTACGAAAAGGTATGCATTTTGCACGAACTATTTGTGTTGAAAACATTCTGCATGAAATATGTTTCTTATCGTTTAGGTTATAAACAATAAAACGCTAATTATAAATGATTAATCAATTATACAACTAAAATATAGGTGGGATTTCGTAGCGTCGAAGAAAAAAAATCTTTGGAGATATTACTTAAAGAACGTCCTTTAGATAAAGCAAAACTAAAACAATTCTGTTTGCGTTTTACTGTTCCTGCTAAATACAGAAATTTTCTTTGGAAAGTATTATTAGATGTGATACCAATTTATATAGATAGTCATGAATTTATAATAAGTCAAAGGAAAGCAGAATTTCAAGATCTACAAAAAGCCTTAAAGGTCACAAAGATTTTGGATGATTATACAAAACCTCATTTAATGTTTATTACTATGTGGTTATTGCGTACCAGAAGAGCAAAACTTGATATGAATACTCAATTAGAAGTTCCTTTACATAGGTCTCAATATTATTGTTTCACTAAATATAACTATTAATTACGATTTGTTAAATTCAACTTATACTCATCAATTATATTTGCTGCAGAGCTATGAGCAGAATGGCTGAAACATTGTGGCATATTGTTGATATAGATTCGTATGAGGAAAAGCTGGTAGATACATATTGGATATTATGTGGACTTTTAGACCAAGTACAAAAATTTCACAAAGAAATCAGTAGATTGCAGGAATGTACTTGTACTTTGTTGGAGAGAGAAGATCCAGAATTGTACAAGCATCTTGTTAAAATAGAAGCACTTCACAATATTCCATATGACATTTGGTTTTCTTCATGTTTTGCAGGAACAATATCTAATGGTTCTATAGCAAAGTAATTAAAAAAAATAAATACATAACAAAAAAAATAAAGAAAAAGAAATACATAATTGTATTATCTATCATTTATTGTTTTTTATTACAGAATATGGGACAAAATAGCTGTAGGTGCATATAGAATTTTAATGTTTATCACTGTAGTTATATTAACAACTTTAAGAAGACTTCTATTGAGATGTGAAAATATAGATGGTATTTTAGATACTATTGCCAATGTATGAGAATATCTATATATGATTGTTTTTACAAATATGAAGTATGACAATTGTTTTTTAAACAAATATTTATATTTCAGATAACAGAAGAAACGTCTGAAGTAATTGTTAACAAAGCAATTGAATCTTGGCAACAAAGTGGTTCAACATTGACAACTATTTCATAAATTATTTAAGAAATGAAAATATTTAATTTGTAAACAAAGTTATATCAAAACAATTATACTATGAATTATGAAGTTTAATTATAAATATTCGATTTAACTTTTTCTAAATAGAAATAAATATTTATATATTTAAAGAATAATTTCCTTATATTTTAAAAATAATTATTTTTATTAATGCATCCATCATACATTATACATATATAATTACTTATTTTATTGAGGTGTTAAGTCTTAAACTGGACTTTGTTTCTTATATTGTGATTCTTTGTTTTTTCTTTTGCAATGTTACATTACAACAGTGTTGATGTACTTCTGTGTAAGAGTAAACTTCAATAAATAACTTTCAAATCAAGCAGAAATATAAAATTATTGCATGTTATACTTATATTCTCCAAGAAATTGAATGCAAGTAAGTTGTCATACATCTTCAAAATTTGCTTTGCATATCTTTTTACTGTCAGATATAATGATCTAGTCGCGTATAATTATATTGTGCATTTGTAATGGAATTTTATTCCATGGCCTATCTTAACAGAGATATAAAAAGAATATTAAACTTCGATATGTATAGCATTTTCTCAATAAAATAACTTGAAACAATGTAATGATGAGGTTCAAATTTCATATGAATTGATTAGTCTTTGTAATTTTTACAAAAGAAATAATATATTGTGATTTATTTACATTTTTTTTTATTTAAAAAATAGCGTTCTTGGAGAAAAGTGAGATCATACAAAATTTTATTTTTTGCTCGCGCATTGCGCCATAATTTTATAACTTCCTACTGTTTTCTAATATTACAACTCTTGAATAAAATTTCTGCTACTAGTTGTTCTTTGGTTTTCAATGGAATTTGAGCATCCTCTTTTTATCGTTGATACTTTGTAACAAATGATAATTATAGTCCGATGTACATTAAATAGAATTTATATGTAACCAAATTACCTTTGTTTCAAATATTTCGAAGAAATCTCACACTTGTTATAAAACGAGATTTTAATGCAAAAATTAAAATTCAGTCTAAAATGTTGGCAGATTTCAAATTCAGAGAGTTATTTAGGCTATGGCAATGCACATATAATTCCAAAGACACTAATCCTTTCAAAGTACAAGTAAAATGCACAAATACACTACACTATTGTATTTTGTTAACATCAATGACTCCAATTTATAACATGCACATTTTAACACTTGAGAAATACCGTCAGGCATTCGATCAATGATGTCCATAACATTCTCGATCAAAATCTACCATTGCCTTCAAGTGGCAAAGTATAATTTCATATAAATTGTTTCTTTTTTTTCTTTCTGATTAAGGCCATTAAATTCATTCTGTTGTTGTCTAATTATTAAAATAAATATTTATGCAAAGAAAATAGTTAATGTACTTTACAAACATCAGCTAACTCTTACTAGGTATTATATGTAACTGGAAACTTATTTTCTATTTCAGCTATGTAAAGTTTCATTTACAACATCTTCTCATTTTTTCGCAACTATTGCACTCTTCTTTCTTCGCTAATTGAAAGGTATGCGTAAAACAAAGGAATGCATGAAAAATGAAACAGAATGCAAATAAATAAGATTATGTTTTCCAAGAATGATGAGAGAAAAATTAGAAAATATCTTAAACTGAAGATTCATGATGCTAGTGATTAAAGTAACAGGTGCTCTTGCCTAAATTATAAAAAACTGTTGTCTTTTATATGACTCTAACAAGCGATGAATAACGTACATGGTAAAAAAGGATTTTTACATAAAAAGTTAGAGAATTTTTTGTTGTAAGTCTAGTAAAAATACTGGTTACAATTTTCATTCGTTTTACCGTTTTATGCATTTGGCAAGCTACACAAACCAGGAGTCACTGATAAATAAATCGAAGTGTCTGGTGCTTGATTTGGTACAAGTTAATACTATAATTTTTCTTTTTCTGAAAAAAAGTAAAATTTTAACTTTTTATATAACAAAATACCTAAAAAGATTGAACTTAGTTGTTTAGCTCAATCTAAATGTCATTGAAACAAGCACTGCTCGTAAAAATGTTTCATAACTTAAACATTAAATGGATTGATAAATCTAAGATCAATCTCAGTTATTGACTTAAAGACATAATATAATACAATATAGACGGCTTCTTTAAAGTCCTCATGTAGTACACTTGATAGTAACGTTTCTCTAAATATAGTTTTGTCACAAAGGTACGTGTCCCTTTTCTTTCCTGTGGCTTGTTTCAGTTTTTACAATAGCTATAGAGCAGCAGAGTTGCAATTGTCGACTAGAGGTGACAGCGGTCCTATTTTACCTTTCCCGCTTCCCAATTTGTCTCCCTCATAATGTACATCCAGGGATAAGCCTTAAATTGTAACAGAACTTAACATAACCATATATATATACATACATACATACATATATATATATATATATATATATATATATACTATACATACGTGTATATAACGTACAAGAAATTTTGTTACATATATGTTACATAAAATATAGATGTATTTTAATCACATTAAAAACTAAGACTATAAATAATTCTCAAATAAGTAATCACATCTTTCCAAATTAAATTTTTGTGTCAGTCTTATTGTTGTATTTAATGAGTCTAATTAAAAAATCTGTCCTGATTAATTAATTGTAAGTAAATTCATTTCATAATTATCCAAAGATTACCCTTTTTTTATAAAATTGATGTGAAAATCTTTATATTTTATCATATTACTGTTATCTAAATTTTATTAAAATAAAACCCATCACCAAAAATACATCTGAATTTTAACATAACTGACAACCTTTAACGTACATTTCTGATATGCGTATTTACCGGAGGGCCTCCGGGAGGTGGATGGATGATGTAATGGACCAGTTGGCATTGTGTTTGATTCGGGTATAAATGCAGCTACTAGTAATGCGCATATCACAAGTAATGCACCAAACACAAATGGTGGTCCTGGTACAAGCTAGAAATACAAATTTCTTTATAGTACTTATATGAATGTTATTACTTTTAATTAACTTCTAATTTCTTTATAGTACTTATATGAATTGAAATGTTATTACTTTTAATTAACTTCTAATCAAAATTACCTGGGTTACTATTTGTGGCATAATATCAAGATGTTGCGTGGCAGTTCCTGTTTTATTATTTTCATCTAATGGAGATGGTTTTGCAGGAAGAGAAGGAGAATTGTCGTTGAGATCAACACGAAAGAGATAAAAAATTACTCCAAACATTGCAGGCCCTAGACCATTACATAATCCACGCATTCCGGTTACCATGCCTTGTACCAAACCTTGCTTATCAGCATCAGAATGCATGGATATGAACGCGGAAATTGCAGGATATGTAATACTTGACACAGCAGCAAGTACTCCAGCTGCCCACATCATCCTTAAAATTACAGAGATATTTAATAGAATTTATAAAATTCTTTTATTATATTATAAAAATCTTTTAATATTAATTTGAAATATTTTTATTAAAATTATAACAAAAAACGAAAATAAAACTTTGCTTCAGAAATTAAAAATTTGAAAGTATGGTGAAGAAAAAATTACCATGTTTGCGAACCAAAGCCAAACCACATGAGTTGTAACATCTCAAATAAAAGGCCTAACATTATAGTGTGTTTACTGCCAAGTGTCTTTATCAAAACACCCAACAGAGTTTGAGCGCCGACACTTAAAATTCCCACCACGGCAATAAAAAATGCTACCATTAGAGCAGTAAATCCCATAACTTTAGTCAAATAGACAAATATACAACTATACTGTCCTGCTTCAGGAAGATAGCTCAGGAACACAGTAATACACAACATTAAAATAGTATGATCTTTGCCAACCTGAAATATCAGATTTGTATTAATGTTTTTATTTTTATTTTATTATCTTGTATAAAAATACAATATTTTTTATGCGCCATTAACTTAAATATTTTGTTTGAAATAGAATGCAAAAACTTCTAATTAAAGCATATCTATTTTTAGACACATATTTACTAATTTGGATTGATTTCATGATCACCTTATTTATACACAAATAGATAGATCACCTTATATTTACACACACACACACACACACACACTCGCGCGTACACACACACACACACACACACACAAAATATTTCAAATTACTTACCTTTCCAAGATAAGCAAAGGGGTCTGCCTGCTCCCAAGAAATAGGTGCTGGTGGACGAGCTTTTTCAGGCAAACTTTCAGGTACAGCCACTAATATAAAAAACACATCCAACACTGCAATAGCTGTTGCTAATGCAACCACAAGATTTTCTCCATACACTTTCATAATGTAATCTCCCAATGCTGGACTTATTACCATACTTGCAGCAAAAGTTGCTGACACCTAATAAAATAAATATATAAAAAACGAAAGAAAAATATTATAAATTTTATAATGAAGTATTTACCAAACCATATGCTGGAGACCTTTGATGTTCTTCGGTAACATCAGCAACATATGCAAACACCACTGAAAATGTGCAAGCAAAGACACCACTGATGGAGATCATAGCAAAGAACCACCATGTATTAATGCTCATTAGAGGAATCGGCGCACATGTGAAGGCTACTGTGATAAGTAGAAAGAATTTTCGACCCCACACATCAGACAAAGCACCAATTAATGGTGCCGAAAGAAATGACAAGATTCCTTTAATGCCCATTATCAAACCATTCATCAGGAACGTGTGATTTGGAAATGTACTATTTAATACAGAGATAACAGGCATGGTTAATAAACCCCATGCAAAAAATTCCAAAAATATTACAACCAGAGCATGGTACACACTTGCCTCTCCTATACCGGAACTCTGTAAAACAAAAAGAAATAAAATATATAAGTATAGTGTTCATACGCGAATATGTGTATATTACTAATGTATATACAATTCATAAGCAGCCATAATATCTAATTGCTACACCCAATAATTATGAAATAATAAAAAGATAATTTTTACAGAAGTTTAATATCAGAAGTTGGATTTATCAAGAACTATAAGCACTTTGCAAATCGTGACAGCTGACCTTAAGATGTCTGTAGCATTGCTGAGCAAATGTAAGAGGAGGTGTGAGTATAGCAATAGCATGTTCTTGACTGTTGTGAATTTCAGAACAGGAAGGGCCCAGGCCCTCTGCTCCACCTTTTGCCCCAGGGGGCATGACCCCTAAGAAGTGTTACTATATATATTTCTTTCCATATTTACGATTCTATCAATTTTTCATTTATCAGTTGTTCAGATCCATATAATACTGTAACGAATAATCTTGACTTAGCATTATATCAGTTTTGCATTTTCAAATATTCAACCTAATCTTCACGGATAATTATTTATTATACTGCACGAAGACTCCAGTCTTTTTTAATTACAATTATGCGTTAATTCTAATTAAAAGCTCTATTTTTGTTGCATTTTTTGTAAATATTTTCCCAATATATTTAGTATTTAATTCTGCATATATATATGTCTTTCATTATATCACAAACATCATTTTGTGTAATAAGATACCATCTTTGTACATTTCTATGGTTTGTATAGAGATTGTATTATCCTTAACTAATATACATATAAAATAATTAAATTATTAATTGCAACAAGCTTCTTTCTTATTTTCATGATATCAATCTGTCATTATTGTAATTTGTGCCATTAACAAAACGTTAAAAATTACATTAGGAAAACATAGTATGACTTATTCAATATTACAGCTTAATCTTTATTTAAATAATTTTACAAATATTCTTTATTATCATTATTTTTATTTTTGGTCAATTTTTATATTTTCTCTCGTCTAGACAAAGCATACTTTTCTTCCTTGTTTCTCTTTTTACATTTCTCAGCAATATAAAGACACAAGATCTCTTATGTACATAAAATATTGCGCCAAAATCATTAACATAGAACAAAATATCTGCGTACGACCATTTTGAAAATATACTCTTCCACAAGATTTTCAAAACATTCCAGATATTCTTATCACATATTATAGTCTGTAACTATTAAGGGCAGCTTGTTTAAAAAGCACTACATTATTAATAGACTGAAGTTTTGGAAATTTTCGAAGATCTTTTTCTTTCTATGTAGTATCATTTCTCTTGAAGCTGTTTTCTTTTTTCGAGAAAAACTGTCACGTTTTCGTCATGCATGATGTCTATTGATTGACAACACGTTGAGATTTTGCAGAAAAAAGCTATCATTCAGCATGTCGTGTGATTTTCGTGAAAATCAAAAGCTGTCACATGAAGTGTTCCACGATACTCTAATTTTCCGTAAAATCCGTACAAAACGGAGTGTCGTATCAAAGTACATTAAAAAAAATGGTACGATCAGTGATATAAACCGATACATCAAGGTGGAGTGATTCGTCTCGTATTTAATGTATCTTGATGTCATAACTTATTGTCAATACTTCCTCACTTAACATTTTCGAAACCGCATGTTTATTTAATAGTTTTCTTTATTTTCCCATTGTCCACTCTTATCTTTTCCAATAAAATTACTACAAAATTTCGAACAAAAGCCTGAATCACTGCATTGCAACTCTGTCACCAAACCCCCCACTTTTTACGATACTAGTCTACTCTCGTCATAGCTTTCAATTGAATCTAACCTAAAAGTCTAGAACAATGAACTACGTTGCTCGTTGTACGTCTATAATGACACATTCGAAAACGAGAAAATTTATCAACTTTGGAAAATCTTGCATAATCTCTTTTTTCATTGCTCGTTTCATGTACAAAAAGGTTAGTTCTTATCAACTACACATTGCTGGCAGCTGATCAATATGCGCAAGTACGATAATATTCGAAGGACCTGAACATATATAACAATACTCTAATAAAATGAAACTAATAATTTAATTCGAGTTTAATAAAAAGAGAAGGTATTATCGCGAACCAAAGGGAAGATACATTTACTCGCGTAAATTGTAATTTGTTTTATCTCAGTAAATTATAATCACGATATGTTGCATTTCGTGATCTCGGTAACTTGAGTTTCGTTACTTCAATAATTATCATACATATTAATAGCCTAAAATGTTCTTCTATATTTATAACATCTCAAATATAAAATATAAAGAATTCATAATTTATTATACTGTCTGCACAAATATGTTTATTAAACAGTTGATCATTCATTCTTTTGAAAATGTGGTTAACATTGAAATATAGTTAAACATATGTTTCATTAAATCAAATATAAAATAAAAGAATTACACAGTAATAATTTTTCATAAACTTCATAAAGTTTTCTCTGTATTATAAAAGATAACTATGAAGCTTCTATTTCAACTAATTCTAATTGATCATAGAAGGAAATTAATGAGAAACAATAAAACGAGATATGAAATTAACGTAATTTAAGTAACATTGTTTTATTCGTAAAATAATTTTGAACATCACTCTAAGTGAAAGTATCTAAAAAACATTGATATACTACTCTATGTCTCTATATCAGGGAAACGTTTTAAGCTGTTTGAAAACAAATTAAAAAATGAAACAAAGAAGCTGGTTGCAGGTTCTAAATATTTTATTAATTATAAAATATGAAGAATAAACAGAAGTTCGAATAGTCCAATACACACTATATTTAACTGTGAATAAAATTATTATTGGTATTATTATGTGTTACAATTAACATTGTTTGTCCAGTTAAAAAACAAAAATCACAGGGAATACAGGATTCAAACAAAGGCATACGGAATTGTATCGTTTACTCTTGTCACTTTGAAAGAAAATTGGTATATTTTTAATGAAAACTGCTGAAAAATACTATTTAATCAAAAATGCGTCGATTGTATTTTGTAACAATTTTCTACATGAAAACAAGTCTTACTAACATATACGGCACGAAAAACGAACGAAGATTCCAGCCATGTGTCAGTGCTATAATTACAATGTAATCACTTTAAAACTCGTACAACAACTTTGATACCAACGAACTTGTTTCAAGAACAAGTTCAACAAGTCAAAGTCGCGTTTCGTACAAGGAACTTTTTCTTTTTTTTTAATCATTAATCCATTATTTTTGCACTATTCAGCAGAAGATAAACACAGAGTGAACTCATTGTCAAGAGTTTATCATGCACCGAAATGAAAACTCATGTATACTTACTTTCGATACGAAATTAGAAAAAATACGTATGCGTGTGTGTGTGTGCGTGCGTGTGTGTGTATGTGTACATATATGTATATATATATATAGAAAGACGAAGATGTAACTTAAAAATCTAATAAATATTAAACTGAATGTGTTCAGTACCGTAATGACCCCATCCTTAATAATGAATTTTCGGCTTCGTACGATCATGCCCACGACCTTCTTTGAGACCTTGGCGGGCATATTCACGCACTGCGCGCACAGACTCTTCCGTTTTTTCAATTTCATTAATCCCTAAAAATTCGATGGCACTGTGCGAGTCATTTTTTTCGGTGATACGCTCACACGGACACAAAATAGTGTTATTAGCTTCAAATCGGCCTTCAGTGTCGTACTTCTACATAATGCTACGAGCCACAGTTAACCATATCCGCAGACTACTACAGACTACATCGGCAAGTGGAATATGTTCTCAGTGGGAACATAGAAGGGAAAGTGCGATGGTGGTGGAAATTGCGCACGATGGTGGTGCCAGCTAGCACCAACGTCAGCAAACCAACCCGATGCATTCCTATCTAAATGAATAGCAAGTTCTGGATTATATTAACGCATAGTCTCATATTGAGATTAATGCGCGTGAAAAAAATAAAAGTTGTTCCATGCTCGACGAATATGTTCCCGTCAACTTCAACGTGTCTTCATGTCACATTGATTTCGTAAAAATTCGACTCGAAAAAATTTCTACTATCTGTGGAGGATCCGTTTTCAGCACCATATATACAATCGTAGTGTATTCAATTATACGAGTGCACACAATTTCTACACTCTAATTAAATATATATTTTCCTGTACGTAAATTACGCTCAATTCTTTAAATATTTTTTTCTGGTTTTTCTTGACGTGACACTTCTGCTGCGCAGAAGATTCGACATGTATATAAATGGGTATCTGACACACGAACGCTTAAAGTGATCAAGTTTGATATGCAATAAGTTCATTGTGAATTTTTTTTTTTTATTATTAAACCATTCTAACAAAGAATAAATATATATAAAGTTCGATTGAAAAAATTACTGGAGTAGATACTGTCCAAGGAACAAAGCTAGAAGAACGATTTGGTGTTACATATATGTGTGTAAAGTAAATTAATGAATAAATCATTGAATCGTATCGTAGGGAGAACGGTTATCAAGGAAAAAAAATAAAACCTACAAAAACAATTCTCAATAACCGCGCGGTGTTACATGATAACGTAATTGTGTTTGGTGTGTACGCGGCATAAATTTATAACTTGATCGTCGTTAACGCATAGCACCGCGAGAGTGCGCGTTATTCAGTGAAAAAAAATGGTGGTTATTTGGGTGTAGTCGGGCGATTTTCTGCAATACAAATGTGAATACCGGTTGACTAAGAAATTACGAGTGCTGTTTGTCAGTGCGTCGCGAGGCTAATATGACTGGATCTATATCGGAGGTAATGAAACAATCACGTAACCGAACAAATATCTCGCATATCTCGTACGAAATTGCCGATTCTAAGTAGATATTGTTGTTCACGCATCTCCGCATGACAAGTACTTGTTCGTATTCCCGATGTATTTTATCAGACAAAAATTTTGGACAAACCGGTGACGTTTATAGAGAACGAAGAGATTCAAATTTGCTTGTAGCCCTCGAAATCGTCTGCCGCCAAACAATATGTAAAATATGCACTGACGCGATATTTTTGGGATAGATGTCACATTATCTCTCTCGGCAGTCTTCACTATATGCGCGTTCGCGAGTGTGTACATTTATTTGATTTGCGGTGTATGTGTGTCGTACTTCCTCTTCACCCCTTAATACGCATGTATTCAGTATGCATCGCAACGGTGTGTCCGTGAGATACGTATATCGCAGTAAATACGTAAGATTTGCTGCTTGCTATATACTGTCAACATTTTTTAAGTTATTCCACGATGCTTAACAACATACTGCGATATTTAACGAAGTTAAATTTTCCCCCATGCATACCTTTGTTTTCCCCGTTTCGATTCGTTACTTAATGGCTCTTATGGTTATTTAGGTGAGCGGATTCTCGGAATATATAGGAGTTTCGGTTCATTAATAAATAACGAAATATTGTGTTTAATATATCTAAAACACTAATTCTGAGATCGGTTGTCCTCACATTTATTGGCAGTCGACGTGATCAACATTAGGCTATTGATGTTGCTAAATTTATATAATCTGTACGATATATAAACTGTTTGCAAAGTAGAAATCACAGTCGCATAAAGACTCACATATCCACACACACACACATACACATGCAATTCTGCTCTCTGTAAAATAGATTAATTCAAGCTTTATTGATAGAATTCTATCACAATAACTCAATGCTCTTCTATATCTTTGATTTTATTTTTTCACTTTTGTCTTTTCAATAAATCGATTTCGCTCGCAATTTTTTTGCACATTCATTATTAGAATAATTTGCAAATTAATCGCGTATTTAACATATGTTACCTTACATAATATAAAATTACGTATATAATATAAAATTATTTTAACAAAATTATTAATACGTATTTAATGCAAACGTTGAAAAACGTATTAACAGTTATTTAAAATTATAATACATGATAAATGTATATAATGACAAGCATATATGTTTGTCAATATTAAAAATATGTCACGTAAAACATTTAATTAAAATAGGATAAGGTTTTTTTTCACATATGAAAAATTTGTAATGCATATTTATTGTTATTTTAAATTATTAATAATGAACAGCATTTATAAAGAAAATAAAGGTATAATTTTCTTATATTTTAATACATGATATGAAATTAAAATATAATTTATAACTGTTAATTATTTCAAATTTAAAAACTTATATTTAAATTAAAAATGTAATGAGAAAATATAAAAAAGATGACATTTACATTATAATATTTAATTAGAATCTTGAAATTAAAAAACTAATATTATAAACAAAAAAAATAAGATAAAATTCTTCATTATGTAAACAACCATTTTTTATCTATATTTATAAAAATTTATTTGTTATTAATATTTTTATTATTAATTATTATTAATATTAATGTTTTTTCTGTTTTCAGAATCATTTAACTTCTTTGGTATTAAATATTTATTGAAAAATTGAAGTAACAGAGTATATTTGATAACGAAGAAGAAAAAATCTGTGATGAATATAAAGTTATATACTCTGTACATTTGCATAAATGCATCCAGTATTTTATAGTTTAAAAAATAAAATTAATTAAAGATATATACTGTTTTCCTGATAAATAATATGACATTAAAAGTTCTTATAAAATCTTTATCCAAGTCGAATTGAGAAAGAAAGAAATATATATATATATA
>CAJDYZ010011182.1:77993-88713 GCA_903986555.1 Heterotrigona itama
GTACATATATAAATATATGTATATATATATAAAATAGGAGGCAAGGATTTTTATAAAGTGAATTCTTTCATACGTTGGTTATGTGCAATGCCGAGATGCTGCAATGAAAACAAGGCAGTGAGTTCGGTTGGCACTAGTCGGGAACATAATACAGAAGATATTTTATTAACACAGAGTCGTTCTTTTACAATTGGAAATCAGTTGGAATTAGAAGAAGATCCACCAATTGTTGAGAAATCACACAGAAGAGTAAGGTGTGATCTAAGTCCAGTTCCAACAAGCACAAGTACTAATTTGAATATAAAGCTTTTAAGTATTAAGGTAAACTTTCTAACTAGATAAACTAATATATATTGTTTATTTCATTAATTATTGATACATCTATGCACATTTACTTATTATCTCACTGAGAATTATAATATGTTGATTACAGGGAGATAGAAACACTCGTCAAGATCAAGTGGACACTGGATCTGGTGGGTACAGAGAACGGAAAAAAGAAATTAAAAAGAGAGCAGCTATAGGCAATACAGTGCGTGGATTTCTCTCATCTGGCCACAGCAGGCAGGACAGGTATAATGATGTCTGTATCAAAATCATGCTTCTTACATTGCCATTTTTTATCTTATGTCATTTAATTTCTTTGCTATAATTCATTCTTTGCTTTTCATTTGACTACACGTTTCATATATATATAAGTAGTACTATATTCCAAATATATATAAAATTATATATATATTTAACATATAAATATATATAAATTATATATATATTTAATTTGGAATGCACTTTATGAAGATTGTTCTTTAATTATTTTACAGATTCCATTTTTTAAATAATTCTATTACAATAAATACTTTCAAATACATGACCAAGGAACAAAATTTTTCTAATTTTGAATTATTGAACTCTTTAATTATTGAATATAATAAAGTATGATATTTATTAAATAATAAAACTACACATGCACAGAAATTTTTTGTATATCTCATCCGTACTGTACATGTACATACTGAAATTATTACAGTTTTTAAGAAAAATTTTATAGATATTAACTAAAATATTTGGCTAAAATTAACATAAATTATGAGGTACTATAAAATCTAATCAAGAAATGTTATACAAAATTTAAAAATTTCATCAGGAAAAGTATAAATTCCAATATATTTCCAGAATTACTGACCCTGAACTTCAAACATGAAATTTTATAGGTATTCAAAGGTTAGTAATTATATGATTTATATTTTTGTCATATTGCAACATGGAACTATTCAATTAGTATTTGGTGTCATTTAAACATTTCAGAAAAAATAATTTATTAATAGCTATTAATTTGGCTTCTTATGTTTGGGAATTTTTATCATCACTATATATTTTATATATATCTTGAATTTATTTTTTAAATATCCTTTATATTTCTCTTTTTTAAGATTAAGTAGTACTTCAAATCATCATTCATAATATTTTAATATTATGTAATATAACAATTTTATAGTTGGCATGTACATTTAGTACAGATGAGGTTAAACATTAATTTCTTAATTTAGATTTACTATTCTTCATAGTTATATAATAAAAGATATTTTATTACAAAATATGTGTAACTTTCTCTTTTTATATTTTATATAATTCACAAAACACAACACTTCATAATGTTAAATTATGATTTTAGTTTGATTTTAGCTTGATAATAATTTTTGCTATGATTTATATTTATGTTTTGTATTATAAAATAAAAGCTTACTGCATATTTTATATCTAAAATGAAATATATATGATTTAAGTAAAAAACTTGATCAAAGAAAATAATATTTAAAAGAGGAATATTAATGAAAAGAAAAGAAAATATGATATAATAATTATATAGTATTTTTAATGATGTTTTAGGTATGAGACAAATAGACAACAATCTTCGGGCGGAAGTGGCCTGTCAAGTTTATGTCCAAAGCTGGTGGCCAGTGGAGGTGGTGGTAATCAGGGTGGGATTAGTCTATCAGTGGGCCACTTAGCCTCTCAGGAAGGAGCAGGTCCTTGTTCTGTTGTAACCACTCAAAGGATTCATAACCACACACATAATCATAAACGCCAAAGAAAATTATCTATTGTTTCACAAGCTGGCACTAGTGCCCATAATTCTGGTGATAGAAAGGTATGTAAAAAACAAACGATACTTTGTATCTAAATAACATTTCTATATAAATTATATTGTTATTAATTTTTTTAGACATCAAATATAAACCGTTCCTCTACACCAATTTGCAAGAAACAAATACGATCACAAAGAACAGATCTTACTGATTCATTATCTATAACAAGTAACGGAATCGCTAGTAATTCACCTTCTTCTAAAAAGAAAGTTTTATCTGCATTACGAATTTCTGAAAAATCATCATCTCGAAATCTCAATTCGCCATCTTTAGATCATGAAAACGACCGTAGTTTTAGCGATGCAGAGGAAGCTATTACAGCAACAGAAAATGTCTGCAATGTGCCAGGTATATATCTTATATTAGCATTTATCTACAGTTTTTGTGTCACAGATTTTAGAATGTTAGTAAAATCAGATTTAGAATGTTCATTTTCATATATAGGATCCACTTCCACACCATCGACACCACTTAGTCGACTGAAATCAAAAAGATCGGACGAAGATGAAACGAGTATGGAATGCAATATTAGTGAAGAAGGTGCTGATTTGTCACAGAACACATCAGACAAAAAAGAATCATTAGATCCTAATGAACAAAGGACATCTACATCAGAATGTTTCGAATTTTCTAAAACTTCGAATATTACAAGAAAAATATCAACAAATAGTATTGAAGAAGAAATAAGTACACAGAATAAACAAAAATTATTTTCCTCTTCTTCTACAAGTACGAAATCCACTGAATGCAAATCTATAAAATCTAGAAGTAAATATGTTACAGAAAAGATGATTGAACAACAAAATAATAAAAATTTAAAAGAAGCAAATATGGAAAAAAACATAGATACAACTTTGGCTACAGAAATGAATTCAACAGTAAATAAAAATAATGAAAAAACAAAACAGAAAACGTCTAACGAAGAATCAAAATCTACTAATATTGAAGAGATTGAAAACTTGGCCAAAAATTTGGAAAAAAATATGATAGATGATAGAAAGAATACGCAACAAAGTGAAGAAAAGATAAAAAGTTCAAGATTTGTAACATCAAAAGTATCAGAAGAAATTATAGATACTGAGGTTAAGGATATAGAGGCCCAAAGAGAAGTAGAAGAAGAAGTAACAATATACGATGATGATAATGGCACCAGTATCAGTGATATTGTTGCTGCTCAAGCGCTTCATGAATCTCTGAGTAAATTAGGAAAAGTGCCACCATTAGATACAGAAATGGAGAATGTCAATAATACAAGCACGCAAGACGAAACCAAAATGGTGAAAGAAGAAAAAGAAGAGATGGCAAAAGAAGTCGTGCAAGAAGAAACGGTTGAAGGATTTATTGGTCCTTTACTTGATGAAAATTTCAAAGCAGATGAAAAATTAACGCAGAAAACAATGGCTATGGAAGAAGTACGAAATTTATTAATGAAAGTTAAAGTGCAAACTGTTGAAGATGATGATGACGAAGAAAAGGCCATAGGTATATCACCAGATGGTAGATTTTTAAAATTTGAGGAGGAAATTGGTAGAGGCAGCTTTAAAACTGTATACAGAGGTCTGGACACTCAAACTGGTGTAGCTGTTGCTTGGTGCGAATTGCAGGTTAGTGAAATATAATAAAAAAAGTTTATAGTATGTATTTTAAATAGATTTATATATAATTATAATTTTTTAATTGTTTCTTTTTCTTTTAGGAAAAAAAATTAAATAAAACAGAAAGGTTAAGATTTCGAGAGGAAGCAGAAATGTTGAAAGGGTTACAACACCCAAATATTGTTAGGTTTTATGATTATTGGGAAGTTACACTTACACGCAGAAAATATATTGTGTTGGTCACTGAACTTATGACTTCAGGAACATTGAAAACGTACGTTTTTAAATTCATAAAAAGTTTTTAGAAATTCCTATTATTATAATTATAATTCTAAATTATTATGTAATTTCATATAGGTACCTAAGACGATTTAAAAAAATTAATCCAAAAGTAGTAAAATCTTGGTGTCGACAAATTTTGAAAGGCCTCAGTTTCTTACATTCGAGATCACCACCAATTATTCATCGTGATTTAAAATGTGACAATATTTTTATAACTGGTACTACAGGAAGTGTAAAAATTGGCGACTTGGGACTTGCTACTCTTAAAAATCGAAGTTTTGCAAAAAGTGTTATCGGAACTCCTGAATTTATGGCACCAGAAATGTACGAAGAACATTACGATGAATCTGTTGACGTTTATGCATTCGGAATGTGTATGCTTGAAATGGCTACTAGTGAATATCCATATTCAGAATGTACTGGACCGGCACAAATATATAAACGTGTAGTATCGGTAAATCACTGCTAATTTTAATTAATAATATAAAAATAATTATATTGAATGTAACATTTTTTAAATTTTATGTATTCAAATTTTATTCATTTATTTATTTTGTATTCTTTATGTGGTATTTATTTTTATTCAACATATCTAATAACATATTAAATGATAATTGTATTATACACAGGGTGTAAAGCCACAGAGCTATGATAAAGTGGAAAATCCAGAAGTACGTGAGATTATAGAAATGTGTATTCGTCTAAAGAAAGAAGAACGACCCTTAGTTAAAGATCTTTTAAATCACGAATTTTTTGCGGATGATGTTGGATTAAAATTAGAAATGGTTTCGAGAGATTCGGCCGTAGCGGATGCTGAATTATCGCGCGTAGAATTCCGACTCAGAGTGTTGGATCCCAAGAAACGTACTAATAAACATAAAGAAAATGAGGCAATACAATTTGACTTTGACATTCAAACTGACAACGCAGAAGAAGTAGCCTCGGAAATGGCTAAATCTAGCCTTATACTCGAAGAAGATGTTAAGGCTGTGGCAAAAATGTTAAAATCGCAAATCAGTACTTTGTTGCGAGAGAGAGAAGAACGTAAAGCCAAAGAAGAAAAGGAACGTTTAGATCGAGAAGCAGATAGCGCTAATACAACCACTGAAAATTTGTTGCAACAACAATTATTACTTCAACAAATGCAATTGCAACAACAGCAACAACAACAGATACAATCAAACATGGGTATTCAAATTCAGAGTCAAGTACAAATGCAGTTGCAACAGAATCAAATACCTTTGCAGCAGCAGCAGCAACAGATACAAACTGCTGCACAACAACCTCCGCAGCATAATTTACAGCCACAACAAGTTCAATTGGTTCAACAACAACCATTAATGCAACAACAAACATCTGTTGTTCAACCGCAGCAAGCACAGCAAATGCAACAAGTACCTCAAGTTTCACAGCAGCAAGTACAATACCAACAACAGCAATATCAACAGCAGCTACAACAACAATATCAACAGCAACAGCAGCCACAACAATTTCCTTCGCATGTTTCACAAAATTTAACTGCTACTTCACAATGTTCTACCCCTCAGACTGTACAAACTCAATCACAGTTTCCTCAAGTACCTCAACAAATACAACAACAGCAACATTTGCATCAACAACAGCAATACATACAATTGAATGTGCCGCAACAAATGGGCCATCAAATACAACAGCAAATACCGCCACAAATACAAATTTTACCACAACCGCAACATATGCATCAACAAATACCACAACCTCAACAGGTGCAATATTCTCAACCGCAAATACAGCATGTTCAGCAAGTACATTCGCATTCGGTAAATTCTCCGCCAGTTCAAAATCAACAATACTATCAACAAAGTGCAACAGGAACCTCAGGATACAGTACGCAATCTATATATCAACAAAATATATCTCAACAAATGTATCATTCATACGCTGGCTCAAATTCTTCTGGCCATGTTGAAATTTTACCATCCAACCAATCTACCGCTCAAATATATTCTCATCCGAGCATCCCTCAGAATACAGCACCTTCAACTTCACAACCTTATATACAACCACAACCAGGACAAGCATCTGTACCATCCGGTCTAAATATTCAAAGCACATCATCAGTAACTCACATACAAAATACAATAACTTCTACAATTCCAATGCAAAATGCATCGTCGATTATTTCAAATGGTGGCCACCAGCCTCAACATCAACAAAACGTTTTGGTTCAAATGCAATATTCACAAAATTCTAATATCCCTACTACTGTACCTATATCATCTGGTATTTCTGTGCAATCAACAACAACATCTCAACATCAACAATCTTTTATTTCAAGTACAGAGCAATGTTCTAACACAGATAGGTCATCCTTATCTAAACAAGATACAATGGATTCTGTGCAATCTCTTCCACCAGACGTACCATCTAATATTCAGGATCAAGGGAACGTTTCTACTATATCTGGTAGCGCTACATCCCAAGCAACAGTGCCAAATGAAGGGTAAATATATGAAATTTCAATCATTGTTTAAGTAGATATTGTTACTAAGTATTTTTACATGTAGAATGAGTCAAGAAAGTACCGAAAATGTCACTTCGTCTGAAAGGTCTAAAGTAAAAAGATCTGGTACAAAACGTAAGAAGCCTGGTATAAAATTAACAGTTTTGTCTGTAAGCAGTAACGAGGGGCAATCAATGACTGTTGAATGTCAGCTAGATACCAGCAAACAAAAAACTGTAACATTTAAATTCGATAGAGATGATATGGTACCTACTGACATTGCTAACAATCTGGTAAATAAATAATAAAATTTTATATGTTAACCCTTTCGCTATCTTGAACGAGGTATGTCGAACAATATCACTAACGAATTGTAAAAGCAGTGGCAGGAGATACCTCGTTCACGGTGATGAAAGAGTTAATACTTTTATTTTTTAAATTTATATTATTACTTTATTTCTACTTTTTTCAGGTTGCTGAAAACTTATTACCACAATCTCAATGTGAAACATTCGTTGAACTGATAGAAGATATTGTTAAACAATTGCGTTTAGATCCTACACGGTCTTTACCTCTAGTAGCACATGGTCCACCAGATCAGTCTGCCGGTGGTAGTCCAGTTACGAGTCGTCGACCTAGAGATCGTGACCACAGTCTTGATACAACTAAGGTAACGGTTTTCTTTTCGTTTTGTCAATTTATTTCATAGATGTGAATTATGAGTGTAATGAAACTAATGCAAATTATCTGAAAGGGAAATTCGTTTTCTTTTTTTTTTCTTTTTTTCTTTGTTTTTTTTTTTTTTTTTTTTTTTTAATCAAAGAAATAAACAGAAATAAATTTTGAAATAGATGTTTTAACAAAGGATATTGTCACTGGCATTATAATTATCATTTAAGAACCTGATACACAAAAGTCCATAATGCATATCATAGGACTGTTTTACTTGTTATAAGTTCTTTCCTTGAAATAATACAACCATATCTCTTATATATTTCATATTAAAATAATGTGGTTACGCTCGAGGTGTATATCTTGTAATCCTATTAAAAAAATGGAAGGGTGTACCTCTAAGGTATAATTGGTGTGTATGGTTTTGGACGCAGCAGGTGAGACATGGCTCGCTAACTCGTCAAAGCAGCCACCGATCGTCGTACAAAGTCCATCGTAGACACCGTTCGGTGAGTTCATCGTCCCCTCTACACCTTTTCCTATTTCCTATATTTCATCGTATAATCGTGGACGTTTGTGCATCCTTTTGATTCATGATACATTGTGTTCGGACATTTGTGTATCTTTTAAAGTACAGCAATATTATAACGACATTTCCTGTTATTATTCAATTTTTCCCATAGGCAACTCGCATAACTTAATGTTTAGATTACGGTTAGGGCATGTTTTATGTTTTAATTTTTGTTCTTTATTATATATTATATTTAATTTTTCTTTGAAAATTTTTCAGGGACATTCGCCTTTTTATAAAGATTATAATTTTTATTAACAGTATATCGCATTCAAGAGAATTTTATATACACGAAATAATAAGTAACAGTTATACAACTTTCTTTAAAGATGAATGAAATTGTATTTATTAAGACTTTTTTTTATAACATAATATCACTGTAAGACGTGCGTTTATTATTAAAAATACCTATTTGTGTTTTCCTTTTGTAATTCAGTTTGAGTTGTATTTTATTGTTGATAGTTATCTGATTTATACCACAATTTTATTTTATATGCATTGTAATTTTATTGGTAAAAGATAATTTTGATAGATAGATAATTATTTATTGTGTGGTTCCAGAGAGACGAAACTTCAAACACTTCTACACCTACGAAATTGTTACCGATTGACCAAATTCTTTCTCATATTACGGGTTCCTCTTCAACGGAAAAACAACAAAATGTGCAAACACCTGATAGCCAGATGGGTCCTGAAAACACATCAGCTGAAGCCTCCAGAAGATCATCGACTTCTACACAAAATACAGATACATTAACACCGACTAATTTACCAAGCGACCCAACGGATCCAACTCAGGAAACTATCGTTTCTGTAACAGCAGACACAGTTGTAGACGTACACAGCATACTTAAAGATGAAATCGCTAAATCAACGAATCAAAATCAAACAAACGATTCGGCTGTAAATCAAACAAACGAAAAATTTAAAGAATCCATGGTTCAGGACGAAACTGAGCAAGAAAAGGAAATAAATAAAGAAACACCTGATGCTTCAGTTACAGAAATGACTACATTAACTGCACCACCTCCAGCGCGAAAAATTTCTCGTTTCTTAGTTAGTCCTGTAGTCGAGCAGAAAGTTGTTACAAGTGAAGAGGAAGAATCTACTACTGTAGAAAGTGTAGATAAATCTAATATATTAACAACACAATCTAGTTCATTATTGCAACCAAATACGATTGATGAAGGACAAGCAAAACACGATGATCTAGAAGTGAATGTTTTGGAGACACAAGCTACAGAGAAATCTAATATTGAAACCGTTACGCAAAGTCCTCAGTGTGTCGTAGAACAAATGGACAATATTCAAACAATTCAACAACCGGTACAGCAATCGATTATTCCTCAAACTACTGTACAAGGGCAACAAGCGATACTATCCATGTCACAAATGCAACAGAATGTTAATGCTACGCAATCTAGTCAACACAACGTAATTGTTCAAGGATCGGCAATAACGCAGCAATCACCTCAACAAATACAAGTTGCACCTCAAAGTGTAAGTCTGTCACAAAAAGATTTACAAACTTCGACTGGAATCAATTTAGTAGGGCAGTATCAGAATCAATCTATACCGTGCAATTTTCTGTTACAACAACAACAAATTACCGTACAGCAAAATTTAACGCAAATGCACATTCAGCCTGAACATCAAGGGCAAATGCAAGTTCAGCGACCGTTGCAACAATTTCAACCTCAGCAAATACCGCAACAACATCAACAATATGTAATACTTTCTGGACCTATTTCACAATTGCAACCAACTGCAATCATAGATGAAAGAAACCGCAGGATTTCTAATATTTCTACGACGTCGAACATGTCCACGGATTCACAAATTTCAGAAACTGCTAGTGTAACAGATGACAAAAAACAATCAATAGTTGTGCCCAATTTATCGATGCCTCAAATGCAGTCTGTACAATATATTTCTCAAACAGATGGATCAAACATTACTCCTTTGTCACAAACTGTTTTAGAACCAATCCAACAACTTCAAACGACTCCTCAAACTAATGTCCCCAGTGCATCTATACCTGTGCATCAAGTTGTTAGTGCAGAAGTTACTCCTAAAGTTATGCTTAAAACGAAAGAAGTTTCTTCAACGCTTCCAGATTTAGCACAAAATTTAGCAAATATACTTTCAAACCCAAAATCAAAATCTGTGACTCCTCATTGTTTAACTAACCACGAGCCAAGCCAAACTGTAAATATTTCCGGAACCACAGTACTCGAATATAAACCAACTCTTCAACCTGAGCAGTATTTCCAACCTATTCAACCTGAAGCAAGTCAAATACAAATACAGTCACAATTACCACATAATTATCAAGCGAACATGACACAGCAAGTAATTCCACAAACGTTTCAAATCAGTCAACAGTCTCATCAAGCTCAGGTACCTTTGCAACAAACAGTGCAACTAAATACAACTCATCAGGTCGATTCTCAGTTACAAATGGCACAACAAAACTTCCAAGGAGTAGCAGTTCATGCATTAAGTTCACAGAATAAATGGATTGCTCCTATGAATCAAATAATACAACAAACTGCGCCGATAAGACACGTTCAACAGACCCAGCCACAATTGCAACAAACTATCTCACAATATGTTGTACAAGATACTCAAAATTTAGAAAGTTCTACTCCTTCTGATCAGTCTCAGTTTCATTTAAAGCTCCCTGATCAACAACTCTCAGGAAAAATATCCGAGACGGAAGCTCAAGAAGGGATTAATTTAACTGGGTATGTATAATATTGTATAGTACTGGCAAATATTTAGTATATAAATGTTTATAAAATTTATTTTATTTATACAGGCGTACAAGTTCTGAGTGTCCATTGTTATCGGAGAATGAAAATTCTAGCCATGATATAACTCCTGAACATACAATCGTTGAACCAGTAGATTCAGCATTATTTACACAAAACCAAACATTGCAACAACAACAACAGCAACAGCAGCAACA
>CAJDYZ010011182.1:88755-105054 GCA_903986555.1 Heterotrigona itama
TTAGATAAAGTCACAGATACGAGTACTGGCACTAGTGTTACAGGTGGAACAGGTCCACAAACAATAGCGGATCTCCATCAAAAGCTTGTTCAATTAACAAGTCAGCCATCTGAAGCACTTAATGTAGGCACGCCACCTATAAGTTACCCAGCTACTCCTCATAATCACCAAATGATAGGTGGATATGATGCCTATATGCATTCTTTGCAACAGAAACTTGTTAATATTGGCATGCCAATTTCCACTACACACGGTACAGTAAGTAATTTAAAAAATATGAAAGATTAAAATATATCTGTTTCCGTTTCGTATTAATAATATGAAAAATACACAACAGGGACCTCTATCACCTCAAACTACATTACAGTCTACTGCAACCTTGGCTGATTCAAGTGTTACAACAAGTGTAGAAAATTCTGTTTTAGTTCAGGAAAGCTCGATTCATCAACTTGCACTTTCTCAAACTGTAAGTTATGTTAACATAAGTCGTAATGAAATATTTATGTTAAAAAATTCAAATTGACATAAAAATTATGAAATTTTTTGTGTCAGCACGTGGATTATTCTCTCGATAGTCCAACACCTGGAGGAGCTCCTGTAGGATCTGAAACTATGAGTCCCAGCAAAGAAAGTATAAAAGTTCGAACGCAAAGACCAGGATCTCGTCTCCAGGAATTAGAACAGGAATTAGCAAAAATTCATCATAGAGGGTCGATTTTACCAACAGCTTCGCCACAACCTTTAACACCGCCTGTATCCGTCGTTGGGTCTGTCCAAATGCAACCTACTCAAAGTTTACTGACTACCATTCCACCTATAACTGCTGTGCCTGTCGCTACTGTTACTCCCAGTGTCATTACATCACGCTCGGATACGAACACTCCAGTGCAAATAGAATCTCAAGAAAATGCTTCTGAGGTATATATAAATTACGTTCAAGCATAGTGAATTTCAGTGCATGTAAAAAGCATTTTTAAAAAATAATTGATTAATTTTAATAGAAGGTTAGTACAACACAACCTGTTAGAAAAATATCAAGATTCGTGGTTTCCAAGGTCGCAGGTCCTCCTAGTAATGCTGCTATATCAATTCAACAACATGCCGATATATCAAAAAATCAAGTAGAAGATTCAAAGGTTTATCATGTAGATGATACACAAGGTAAGTAATTCTAAATTCAATTTTCAAGGAAGTAAATCAGAAATGTTTGAAAAACAAATGTTCATGAATTACAGGTACACCAGTGCAAATAATTCATAGTCGTGAAGGTTCTTTACCACCTACACAAATTACTCAACCTATTAATGCTTCTGTCATAGAAGTAAGTACATATTTTTTAGCGAGCATGTGTTTAATTAATTTATTCATTATTAACCTAAACGTTAATATGTTATTTATAGCAATCAGAAAAGGACGAGAGATTTTGGACACTGACACCCAGCGAAGAATACCAATTGCTTATAAAAAAGTAAATTTATAAATTTATATAAAATATATTACGATTTTATAGTAAATTGAAAACTAATTTTATCTTAATGCATATAGACAAACCATGGAACTGGAAACATTGCAGAGAAGACACAGAGAAGAATTGGAACGATTTCAACAGCATCAATTGCAGCTATTAATTCAACAACAACAGCAAGCAAGTGCGCTTCATCAACATCACCATCAACATCATCCAGTTCTTTATCATACCGTTGCAACTAGTGTGACAGGTTAGTGAACTTTTAACTTAAAACTTTAAACAATTATTCGATTATTTCAATTATTATATTTCATCGTCTGTCTATTAATGATGTAATCTTTTTCCTAACAGGACAAACTAGACTTCCAGGTACAGAAGATTATTTAATGTTTAATACAACACCCCAAACTCCTTTGCAAAAAGCTCCAAGTAATTATCCAGATACGGATGAAACATTACGATTAGCTATGCAGAAATTGAAGCAAACTCCTCTGCAACTACAATCACAACAGGCAGCAACTGGAATACCACATGCTTATGTTATTCCAATTCCAGTAGTGCCTTCTGAAACTATGCAAAATGTGTCTACTCAACAATCTGCTAGTTATTCGAGTGAAATCACAGAATCTCTTGAACCAGTACATAATCCGGCAATTATAAATCCTGCGCAATATCAGTTCACACCTATTTTATCAGACGGAACAAATATTGCAGTATCTTCTACTGGATCATTAGTCACACCTATACCGATATCAAGTTCAACGGGAAGTGGGGCTTACATTCAGTATCACGATAATCAAACGTTATCAAATTTTCAAACATTCAGCTGTACACCACATGGTGGTTTCTTTTTACCAGCTGGCTATCGACTAATATACGCTCCACCTGGCGGAACATCACAGTCTCAACCAGCTACGCCAGCTACCCCACATATAGGAAATTCTCATGATGGTACACCGCCGGCAGAACCTTTGCATACCACAAATGTCGACAATTCAACAGCTCCTTCTTCCCATATCGATCAATAACGTAATCTTCAACGAGTTTTGATCTATATTTTTCGATTTATTCATTTTTCTAACACATTCTTTATTTAAACGTTGCCCTTTATCCACTAGTATGAGAATCATGCATTATTACGATTGTTATTCTATTATAGTTTTGCTAATTGCTACCCTCATCCTCGTGGATATGTATGCGAGGAGACGCGAATGAAAGTATTTAGGATGTATTCGATATTGTAACATCCGTACGTAATCGCTGAAATATTCTCGTTATCTATGCGTGAGCATGACATTATCTGATATGTGCCTCGCAAGAAAATTAAAACCTCGATTCGTACACGGAGAATATTTTGAATTAAGCTTCTGGACAAAAAACGATAGGAAAGAAAAAAAAATAAAATATTGAAATTGAGGATAGAGGCCTTTACATGTACTGTGCTTATACCTTATTGTAGTAAATATCCTTCTTTAGTGAAAATGCTTATTAAAAGACCTTTTCTGCTCTCAATTTATTGATAGCACAGTCCACACTAGTACAGGCCTCAGCTAGTCTTACAAATGATGGCATATAGCCATTCTACTCGATATATATGTATAACTGTTAATGTATACTGAATGCTTTGGAGAAAGAGTGTATGTTACGTGTGCATGTATGTGATTGCAGGAGTCAGACAGAAAAGAAATATGATTAATATAGTCACTGTTATGCTTTAATGTATTTCTAGCGATTTTACCTACTTCAATTAAAAAAAAAGTCATGTGTTACTAGTTAGCGGTCTTATGTATCTTATCTAATATTATATCAACTATTATCTTTTTTAGACTCGATTGTGAATATTTTTATCATAGCGTATTTAATTTATCGAAGTTTATTTCACTTAAATTGGCATTTCATTTACAGTACGTTTTGAAATATATTTGCACAATCCATTCCTTTGAATATTTTAGGAATTTTTGTTATTTAGCACTTTAATTTCTGATGAAAATAATAGTAGTCATCATAAATATTGAGAATCTAATTTAAAAAAAAAAAAAGCTCAATAGAGACATGACATAAGTATGAAATTCATACATGTTTTAACGATATCAAAAATCTCGAAAAATATATTTTAAATTTTCATCTGTGCTATCACATATTGCATTTTGCAATATAGTTAAGAATAGCTTATTTGTATAATTACAAATATTACTATTGTTCATTGGTGATCATAATGTTATATTTATTTCGTTCAAATAATTGCAGTTCATGTCGCTTTTAATGTTGCGATTTACTACTGCTTTCAGCATGAATTTATTATTGTCAGTATTAGAATTTCAAAAACTATTTTATAATTTTGAATATGAAGTTTTTTCTTCTAATCTTCAAGTTATTAGTACTCGATCATGATATAGATATATTAAATTCCACCCGATTGTTCTATATATACATACAATTTATTTTTAAGTTTTGCATATCACAATTTTGTTTTCTTTTTTCAGTTTATTGGTGAAAAATACGATTATATCTTTGAATATTGAATATTGAATCCAGTTGATCCACCTGATAATAAATTCATGTGGCTGTTGAACGAAACATTGTAATAATTGTATGTATTTCTTATGGAAATACGTTGCAATTATTCTTATATAGCTATTTTAAATAAATTTATTAGATAATACTCAAAGAAAATGCATAACATATAATACTTAATGTACATATTATTCATTTACTGTTAGGTGGATTGGCTTTCGATAAAAATACAGCTTCTATGTTTGTTAATAAAAGCTGAGTATATGAAATTTCGAAAATAAACTATGTTTAAATGTAATAATTTACAGTGATACAATTTGCTAAAAATCGACTTTTAATTTTTTAAACTTATTCATTGAATGTGATGAAATGAATGAAATAAGACAATAGAGATAAATATTATTTCATCAACACAGCATTGCAACGGACTACTTCCTTCCAAATACATTATACATAATGTGATTTTAACTATACTTAGTATTATGATAATAATATAATTGGAGTAAATTTTTGTAAAACATTTTTGTTGTTTTACCAAAGAATACCAAACAATACTGTTACATACAAGAAAAAAATTACAACATGAATTTATCATAGTTCTTTTCTACTAATATGGCATCTAACTTGATGGAATTGAACTTAGTACATTCAGACGTAGATATTATAATATATTTTTCAGAAAATATGACAAAAAACAAGTAAATCATATTTTGCTACATTTAAAAATTTCACACATAAAATCTTAGTGCATATTGTTGGATCAGAATTTAATGAACTAATTTATTAAAATTATTTAATTTATTTAACAAATTCATATAATTAATTGCAAGTATATTATAGGCAATTTGTTGATTTATATACATATATATATAATATATATAGATTATATATATAGTATATATATAGTATGTACTGTATAAGTATACTGTTTTAAGCATATAAATATATCATATAATATTTTAAAAATGCAAATGTGAAAAATGATGTTTCTTTCTGTTAAATAATGAAATATTTTGCTTTTTCAAATTCTGAATGTAAAAAAGCAAAATCTTGACTTGAATAACAGACTTAATTAAATTTATATAAAAATTATAAATTATCTTTAAAATTTCACTGTACAAAAATTTGAAACTTATGATTACAGCATACAAAAAATGCTTTTTAAAGAATTGTATGTAACTATTATAAAAAATTATAATTACGTTTTAAAATATCTTGTAATAATGCTTGTAATAAAAATGGAAAATATGAAAATGTTTAGACAAAAATAATCGAAGAGCTTTTCTGTGCTAACTAGTACATAAGTTCACATATGCTTTAAAACTTATGTAAGCTACATTATATGAAATTCTACAAAAAATTTTGTAAAGACTGATTAGATATGCATCAGCATTGAACAAATTGCAAAAAATAACAAAATCAACTTGAACTCTTCACTTGTATGGAGAAAAATTGTAACTAATAGAGATATATAGAAATTATGTTGATATGAACTACTTTGTGATCAGATCATCAATATATAGAAATAATTTAAATTCTCAGAACAATATTATCTTCCATTCCTTATTTGAAAAATAATTACATCAAAATGTAATTTATGATGTTAATTAATAGATTGTATATTTATGAAATTTATGAATATATTATGTAGACAACAATATATAAATTTTTTAATTAGCATTGCATGTAATATATATCTTTAAATAATATTTTTCAATATACATTTACATACAGTTAGTTTTAAACATGAAATTATAAATTCATTGAAATTCTTTTACATGCATTTTCTGTTTCGAAATCATCTATTGCAAAAGACTGTAAAGAAAATTAAAAAATAGTATATCTTTAACAAATAATTGTTTCAATATATATCTACATATCTTTGTAATTTTTATTTATATTTATTTAACAATTATCTTACAATAATTGTATAGTAAATATAAAAATAGTTTATGATTATGATTATATAAATATATTAGTTTATATTAGCTATACAGCTTAATGCCAAAATTATAAAAATTATTTTCATTGTGTAAAAATTTTCATTATGAGAAACTTGATTTCTATTAATTTTAAAGCAATTCTCATATGAAATTTATAATAACAATATTAAATGTATTAAAAATATGTCACTTAAGGCATTTCTCTTTCTTAATTCTGTATGTATTGAATAGCCTGCAATTCAAATAAAATAAGTTACTAACGACAAATCATGCAAAATTAATTAAAATAAGACAATTCACTACATAATAAGAATGTAACAAAATTATTTGTTATATAAAATAAAAAACATGTCTATATACAATATTTTGATTGAAATAATTAAAAAATATTTATATACAAAATCATTTTTAAGAGTTAAATCAAATTAACTTAAATTTAATATAAAATTAATATATAAAAGTATTAATTGCTATAAATAGACTATGGATGCTTATGGATGTAAATAACAAACTGTTTTAACCTTTAGTTATTACAAAAAATATTTTACATGAAACATTTTATATATTTTTGCAAATGTATTTATATATATAGACAACATCCATAGTTATAGTTATGAATAATTGTGAACTTCAACGGCTTTTATTAAAATATATCTTTTTTTTTTTAATTATTCATAACTTGCAGCAACAGAATTAAAGAGTATACTTACTACTAATGGGATTTTTAAATCGTTTATTATTATGGTATTGTTTCCATGCGAATTCGATGACGTGCGTAAGCACCCATACAGGCAAAAAATCCAATGATTCCAATGATCAATCCGAGGATCAATGCCAAAGTATCTCCAAAATCGAAGCCGGACGATGCCATTACCGAGTCAAACGTCGCGAAAATAGCAAGCGTCAAATAAAACCACATTTTTGCGATTTACGATTAAAATAAGATTTGGTTAAATTACGATATGACAAGTAACTACAAAACCTCCACGATGGTGAATTTTAACAAACACGACATTCATGCGATTTGAATTTATATATCCTTCGCGTTTATTAAAAAAATTTTCAATTCGCTAGCAAAACTTATTGTTACCTTTTTTTTTACTTCCTTACGTCATCGCGCAAAATGTACAAACCTTTGTTTACCATGTTTTCATTTGATAATCGTGCAACTATTGTTTGGCCATTTCCTCGACATCAAGCTGTAATGCAACAATTAATATTACGAGTAAAATTTGAGGTATTTTTATATTAAATTTTCATTTCTTTAATTTCTTTAATGTCGAAGTTAATTATTCGAAATATACAAGCGATGTATATACATACGCAATAAGCAATTTAGTGTTTAACAGAATGCGTTAGAAAAAGGAAATATACATGCGAAAATAAAAAATATGTTAGTTTTTACGTGTAATATTGAATAAACATTGTAGGAAAATATGTTTCTGTATATATTATAAATTTCTGTAAATTTTCTCCAAACTTTCACATGTCCTATTTTAGAACATGAACATTTCTAAACTGTGCATGTCGAATATAATTTTTACATAAAAAGTGTAATTTTACTTAATTTAAGATTTAATTCCATGTATCATTTTAAAACTTACTTATGTTTTTTTTTTTAGTTCTTACAAAATATTTGAAATATTTTTGCAAGAATTTTGTTTTTAATTCCTGATAATTTAGTTTCACGAAAGCATATTAAAATATTACATAGTAAATTTACTACGTTACAATGTGTTATACTACATAATTTTTAATTTTTATTGTAATGTAATAGTAATTTTTACATTATAGTGTAAAAATATACTAACATATATCAGAAATTTGAAAATGGAACGTATTTCGTAAATACTTCTGACATTGAAATAAAACTTTTACAAGTTTTGTTCGAAAAATAATTATCCAATCAAAAGATAAATTTTATTCGTAATGTTCAGATCAGCCTATTTACGAATGCAACCGAAGCAACCTATTTCAGTAAAGATAAAGATGTATCTTTGCGATGTTTAAGGTGGCGTCACTTGCTTACTGGGGAAGTATAGAGAGAAATATTATATTGGCGCGTATCGACCGAGCAAAAACAATTTTCACCCCTCGTCGCTTACACATTTCGGCTATTTTGACACAGGTAGAGTAAATAAAACTACAAATATCTAGTTTGTTTTCAAAATATGACTTTTATTATATTATCATGTTAGCATGTATCTTTTTCAAGGGAATAATCGTTGCCGTTTTGTAGCCATTTTGCTATCCGTTGATAAATGCAAGACATATTCGTACCGACTGGTGAATCGCCGCGTACCTTTTGTCATATATAAAATGCTAATGCTTATTCTAGTGTTTTGGCTGATCTTCGCCTATAAACGTTCTTTTCTTCCTTTTTTTTTTTAAGCACAGTGCTATATTAATGAATACATGCATTTAACAAGTGCATAACGCACGATGTAGAATCTTCGAATGTTGTGTAAATTAATTTGAAGGCAAATAGATATGAAGGGCACAATTGCATTTATATTATCTTTTTAATTTATTAGTCTTCTTTAATTTTGTATGTATTCTTGTTTCATTGTATGATTGAAAAAGATATATGTAACATTGAAATTTTTATGAATACGTCTTTCGTATATATGTATATATATGTATATAAAAACATACAACATATACATGTATACATATAAAATAATGAATAATAAAGCATATATTTTTACAATGTATAAGATTATATATTCATGCAATTTATAGAAAAAGGTATGTCTTAACTGTTAACAAATTGTAAACTAAATGTTTTTAGTTACATTTAAGTGATGTTATATATATTACCATGTATAATAAATATATGTTTGAAACCTAAGACATACATGTGTAAACTACTATCAATTGTATTATTATTTTTACTTTAATAAACAGTTAATTTATCAATTATGCAGTTTGATTCAGTTATCATAAATTTTCTATTTTATATAATCCTTTCCTATATATTGTGATGTATTTTGATATATTTTAATAATCATGGAGACTTAATGTTTGATGTCAAATAAAGATCAATTCAGAAATAATAAAATAATATATGAATAGTTTTTTCTTTAAGATACTTGATATTGTAATGTATATAATAAATGTAAATGATACATATTTTTTTAAGCATTACTTGGACCTCAAGATTTAGAACAATACCTATTATGGAATTGTCACATGAAATATTGGATACAATAGATGTTAATGATGACAAAGATGTGATGGAAGTAATAAAACATGCGATCACAGAGGAAAATATTATAGTAGAATCAGAAACTACGGAAGAAACAGAAATAGAAGAAATTATAGAAATAATAGAAGAAATAGAAGAGGACAAGGAACAAAATGATGTTATTTTTACTGAAAATAAAAATGAAAAAATTAAATCAGAAATGGAAGTTTATGCTTTTGACGAAGGTAGTTCTGTCTTTAAAACACATTCTGAAACTAAATATGAAAAGAAAGATCGATATAAAAGTAGTAATAAACAAGTTATAGCGTATGATGTAGATGAAGATTGGCAAGATGAAGATATGGAAGAAGAAGAGGAATATGAACTGAGATTTGAAAATTCTAGTACTTCAAATAATTCTACAGAATCTTTGCAAAGGCAAGGAATATCAAATGACGATAAAAAATATGTAAATAATCAAACAATTTCTTTACCATTACAAACAAGTAGATCAGAATCTAGAGATAATATAGAATTTTCAGACAAAGCAGAAAAATCCAAATTGAATTTAGAGTTCAAAAATAATGTGAATAGCGACGAGAATGTTGATAATAATGTAAGTCATGAAATTGTAAAAAATGTTGAGAACAATCTATTATACACCGTTCTTGGTACAAAGAAGCAAAGCTCAGTAAAAACATTTCAGACAGATAAACTTTCAGATGCTCACTATATTAAAGTTTGTATTAGTTTATCAATTATTTCATCATAGGTACTATTGTTGTATGTGTAAAAGTGATAATTCTCTTTTTAGATGGAACAGCTTGATGAAAATACTATACCAGTAGGAGGAACAATTTATTATGATGCAGATAATATAGAAACATTGTATGTTGCACAAACAGTAGATGACAATGAACAATATTATGATACTGCAGCAATGGAAAATGAGGAGCAAGTATGGGAAACAACTAATGCAGATACCAATCAAAATCAAGAAAAAGAAAATTCTCAGGTATTAATTTAAGATTTGAATGTTTAAACTTATTTCTTTACTTTTCTTCATTTATTAAATAAATCTCCATTCATTTTAAATTTTAGGACCAAATATTTTTACATGAAGATGAAGATGGTCAATTATATTTCAAGGATGAAACTGGTATTTTACAGCCAGTGTATTTAACCGAAGATGGACATTATGCCATTGCAGAGAACATGGATGATTATGAAAGCAGATTGTCACAAATGAAATATGAACACAATGCTAGACAAGTAGAAGAATCTTACTCTGTACCAGATAATGAACTTAAATCTACTCATAATAATAAACAGGTATTTTGAATAAAATACAAAACAATATCAAACATACTAAAACAATATCAAAAACATTTCACTATTTTCATCTGTGTTACTTTTTAGAACTCTATAATGTCTGCTGCTGATCTTGATAACGAAGATAATACTGTAACTATATCGCTGATAATATCCGAAGATGAGCATGGACAGAAAAGAACACAAGTCATCATACCAACAACGGATAACTTAAAGTGTGATATTTGTAACAAAAGCTTTAAAACTTCATTCCAATTACTTCGACATAATAGACTGAAACACGCCCGTGAAGAAGATATTACAACCAGGAATTTCCCATGTGATTTATGTCCTAAGAGGTAACTTTTAATGAAAGTCAAATCTTTTATTTTTTTATTAATTGTAATAATAATCCTTTCTATTTACTTTCTATTATTTTAGATATCCAGATCAAAATTCCTTAGCCCGACATAGAAAGACTCATACAGGTGACCGACCATTTCAGTGCCTCGAGTGTCATAAAAACTTTCCAACATCTACCGCTCTTCGTCGTCACTTGACACTTCATAATTCACAATCTCGACCTCTTCCCTGCATTTACTGCGGTCGTCGCTTCGTAGATAAAGCTAGTCTGGTCAAACACGAGCAGTCGCATTTGGCTGGTGATCAGCGGACCCACACATGCGATGTATGTCATAAGTCATTCTTACATGCAACTGATCTGAGTCTACATAAAAAATATCATGATCCTGATAAGAAATTTGACTGTGAGGTTTGTGGTCGAGAGTTCAACAGATTGAACAATTTGCAGAGACATATGATGGTACATCAACAAGTACGTATGATCAATACGATCTTAATGTTTAAAACGTTCGGGTCTCGTAAGAAAAAGAAATGTTTCTATATCTTTTTGCCATTTCTCTCATATTTTCTGCAACTTGTACGTACTACGTAAAATTAAGAAACTTATATAATACAATAGGAATTGATGTATTTCAAATTATACAGTTACAAGTATTTTTAACTCTTTTAAAGGTAATAATTTAATTATAATTCAATTATAACGTATGGCTTTTTTTTCATTTCAAAATTTTAGCAAGGGGCAAATGAAGAAATACTTTCTTGCGACGTATGTGGCATCACCTACAAATTCATGAGCTCGTTGACAAGGCATATGGTGACGACACATATGAATCCAGAAAAATTGAGGCAACAAGCGGAAGAACAACGAAAGAAACGTGAAAATAATTACCGTCGTTACCTAGAAAATCGAAAGATGTATGAAACTCAGCATTCAGGAGGATACGGAGCAAAACGCAATTATCACAATACACGTATACTTAGTAACGATGAAGCAGCTTGATTTGCATTTCCAAGCTATCACCCAATGATCGCCAGAAAAAGTACCATAGTTTTTCAAATTAAAAAGAAATATAAAGATGATAAATATTTATGTATAACATAAGGATATTTCTCTATAATTTTTTTTTTCGCCAAGGATAATTGTATAAATCTAATTTATCGTTGTTTAAACCTAATTTAACGTATAACACAAGGATATTTCTCTATCATTTTTTTCGCCATAGATAATTGTATAAATCTAATTTAATAAATATATGAATTGTGTAGTGTTTGAAACATGTATCTTTACAAAATTCAGGTATGTACTTTAGAAAAAATATGGTATACGTATGTGTGTTTGAAATAGAATATGTATATATAAATGTATTTCATTTTTATTGTACACTAGGTATTTACATTGTAGATACAATTGTTATTATAATATAGTATAAAATATTACTATAGTAATATAGTAATTAGTAATATTTTAATATATATTTATTTTATTGTAATTTCCTTGTAATTATAATCATATAATCTAGGTAAGTACAAAATATTGTAAAAGTGAAAATGAAAATTTGTAAATCAAAATTTTTCGTACAAATATCACTTAATAATGATTATTATCATTATTAATATTAAAAATGAGTAAAAATAATTTTTTTAATTCAAATTTATATGAAAATCATATTAAAACATGAAAAACAAGTATTGTTAATGTTTTAATATTCATATTATTTTTTATTTATTCTTTATAATTAAATTTAGCTAAAGGTTCGAATGTAAAAACGTGTATATATACATATATGTATTATATATGTATTAATGAAAATTAAATGTTAAGATATGATAAATAATTTTTCTTTCAATAACATAAACTCATAAATGTAAATCAACTGTTGTTAATGTCTTTATCCCCACCACGTGTATTTTAGTCTGTCACATGATAGATACGAAGTGATTCGATAATAATGTAACACATGCTTTGCACAATATTACATCCATCTACAATACATAACAAATCAGTTTACTTAAATCATTGTTCGAAACAAAATGAATAGGAATAGTTATTGTAATTATATTGGAATATAAATTTTATAATTTCTTTACAGTCGAGTGATAAATATTAATTGATATAGGAAGACAACAGGTAAATAAAAATATGAAATATTCGAAGTAACGAACAATCATTTAAAAAATCTATATTTGAAATTAATTGAAGATTACTATTAATTTTATTTAAGTGAACAAAATAAAAATTTAGGTCAAGTAAATGAAGTAGAAATTTGAATAATTATTTTAGCGAATATTAAGAATTTATATTTATTATAAAATAATATGAAAATTATTTTTTCTTAATCGTTACGTAACAAAAATTTTTCTTTGATATATGCAATAAAGAAATTGTAATTTTTTTATATAATAATGATTTATATATTATTATCTTTAATATCTTAATTTAGCAAAGTTCAAATTTTGTAATATGTGTAATATTAATACATTAACACTTTATATATTGTAGATTTACATAGATACCAGAAAGGCACAAAATAAGAGATAACTAATCTAATTTTAAGTATTTCCTTATGAGCAAAGATCATACGCAGTTTTTAAATATTATCAATATGGAGAAGAACAATGCATTCTTACAAGTACACATAGAAAGACCTGTGTATGAACAAGAAACTTTAAATAAAGATTGTCATTATGAAAAACCAAAATCACTTGGTATGCAGAGAATAAGATTTTATTATTTTTTAATATAAATATCACTTACAATAGTGTTAATTTTGTCGCAGGCTTTCAAGATGCAATATGTGACTTAAAACATAGAAATTGGAAATCATATTTTACATCTACAATCCCTTCGATACATTGGCTGAGAAATTACAATTGGAAAGAAAGTATAATGCCTGATGTAATTTCTGGTTTAACTGTAGCAATTATGCATATTCCTCAAGGCATGGCTTATGCACTTTTGGGAAATGTACCTCCAGTAGTTGGAATATATATGGCATTCTTTCCTGTCTTGGTATATTTTTTCTTTGGCACGTCTAGGCATGTGTCCATGGGTAAGGAAAAAAATTTATTTTAACTTTAATCGTATAACGTATTAGGGAAAACTATTAAATGTTTTATTGAAATCAAGATCTTTTTTTAGTGTTTTACATTTGATGTATACGTTCTTTGTAAAATACTACTTCTATTACAGAAATGTTACAAATATCTCCTTTTAATAAGAACTTATTAGACAAGCTAGAACAATGAAACATTATTGGCACTCATCAGGAACATTCGCTGTGGTTTGCTTGATGACTGGGAAAACTGTGGCATCTTATTCGGTATCACACATTGATATTACAAATTCAAGTACTACAACTACATTGTCCAATTTGCCTGGAGAATATTATTATACACCAATGCAAGTTGCAACAGCAGTGACACTCATGGTTGGAATAATTCAGGTACCCAAATGAATAAATTTAATTTAAAATAAATTCATTTTATAGATGGCAATAATAATTATTTTTAGATCATAATGTATACATTTCATCTGGGTATTATAAGCACATTGCTTAGTGATCCATTAGTGAATAGTTTTACAACTGGTGCAGCAGTCTGTGTTTTGATATCTCAAATTAAAGATTTATTTGGTTTGAAAATTCCAAGACAAAAGGGATATTTCAAGTTCATTTTTGTGAGTACAGAATATTAAATTTATTTAAAAATAAATTGCAAATATGTATAAATTAAATGATAAAATTATTTCAGACATTGATCAATATTTTTAAAGAAATACAAAATACAAATTTAACTGCTTTACTTATATCATCAATAACAATTGTTGGCCTTGTACTTAACAATGAATTTTTAAAGGTAATTTTTAATCGTTCGAATTTTTTTATTGAAAGATATAAATAATAATTCTATTGTTATTTTAGCCATGGGCAAGCAAAAAGTGCAGTATCCCAATTCCAATTGAGTTGATCGCAGTTGTGAGTGGAACTTTAGTTTCAAAATATTTTTGTTTTTCTACTATGTATAATATTCAAGTTGTGGGTAATATTCCTACAGGGTATGTGTAAATTTTTAATTTGATTATTTTTCGCAAATTTAATTACAATTTTCTAACTTTTTACAGACTACCAACACCAACAGTTCCAACATTTCAACTCTTGCATTTGGTAGCAACAGATAGTATTGCTATAACTATGGTTTCTTATACCATTACCATATCAATGGCTTTAATATTTGCACAAAAATTAAATTATAAAATTAATTCAAACCAGGAACTTCTTGCCATGGTAAAGAATAAAGTTTTTTAATATAATTTTTAAATATATGTATATACTATGCATGTAATAACTATGTATTATATATATATGTATATGTATATGTATATATATATCATTATTATAAAATCTAATTTTAGGGTTTGAGTAACGTAGCAGGATCCTTCTTTTCATGTATGCCAGTATCAGCATCTTTAAGTAGATCTCTAATTCAACAAACTGTTGGCGGTCGGACGCAAATAGCTAGTCTTGTATCATGTACAATATTGCTTATAATTCTTTTATGGATTGGTCCATTTTTTGAACCTTTACCAAGATGCGTTCTTGCATCAATTATTGTTGTAAGTATAAACATCTTGAAAATGTACAATCGATAATTTCGTAATATTCAATCCTCTTCTTTAGGTAGCTTTAAAAGGAATGTTTCAGCAAGCCAACCAGCTCATAAAATTCTGGAAACTAAATAAATCTGACGCATTAATTTGGATTTTGACATTCTTGACAGTCGTAATAGTAAACATCGATATTGGTTTGTTAGCTGGAATGATAATATCGCTTGCAATTATTTTATTACAAAGTCTTAGACCTTATATCTGTTTATTGGGATACATACCAAATACAGATTTGTATTTGGATATGAGCAGATTCAAAGCGGTATACTGTTTTAAACTAATAATATTTTTTACAAAAAAGGAATGTCTATAATTAGCATATTTAAATCATTTTCAGGCAATAGAAATTCCTGGAATAAAAATTGTTCATTATTGTGGAACTCTGAACTTTGCAAACATCAGTCATTTCAAAGCAGAATTATATAGATTAGTCGGAGTAAATCCAACAAAAGTCATAGAACATAAAACTGAGTTAAGAGAAAAAGGAATTTATATGGATACAGAAGATTCAGAAGACAAACAAGAATTACGATGTATAATAATGGATATGAGTGCATTAAGTTATATTGATTCTAGCGGTGTAATTGCGTTAAATTCAGTAATGAGAGAATTTCAACAAATTGATGTGCATTTTTATCTTGTAAGTTGTAGAACTCCCATTTTTGAGACTATAAAAAAATGTGATTTATATTTATATGGTACACTTACATTTAAGATTTTTGCAACTATACAAGATGCCAAAACATATTTAGAAAAAGAACTTTATTCGAGATAATATATGTAAATCATCATACTTACATGTTATATAATATTTGTTTTATATATATATATATATATATATATATATATA
>CAJDYZ010011182.1:119221-138476 GCA_903986555.1 Heterotrigona itama
ATTACTTATTCATTTTATAGATATATAGTTGCAATAAGTAATACTACAATTTTTGATTTTGTAGTTCAATATTTTTTTATTTCATATTTTCAAGTTGAAAATAAATTGATAATTATATATATACAAATTCTTAATAAACAAGATTCTGCTCATATAAAATGTACAATTATTTTTATCATAAAATTTTTTTTAATTTTTTACACGTTTATAAGTACTTTGTATAAACATTTTGTACCAAAAATATAGAAACTTAATAGAATTTTGAATTTCACGTTATCTAGAAACGAAAGATAATAATTGCAGATCTAAAAATTCTTATTGAATATAAATAAATAAACGAACGATCACAATCTCTTTCTATTCACAATAAAAACATCATAATTCTGATAGTAAAACTAAACGATAAATACTATTGAAACATAAAATTAATTCAGCTTATTATTCTTAATGACAAGATTTAGATTTATGTATGTGTTAAGTAATTGACAAAAAAAATTGTAAATTAATTAATTTTATAGATTTTATATTCTTGTTTTTGAATGTCTCGATTGTCATTTATTACAGTGGATGAAGATAATTCTAATATATTCTAATAGTTCGCAAAATGATACTACAATATTTATTTAGAAAAATATATTTTTGGGAAATTACATAAAGTAGGATAATTGTGTTTTTACATATGAAATTCATAATTTCCTTCTTTATTAATTTACCAATAGTACGAATTATTTATGTAAAAATGTCAACAATATCTCTTCATATAAGTACTAGACCCTACGATAATAACAAAAGTATTCAACACTTTTTTATATGAAAAAACAGCAGATCTGCAATGAAATGTGTATTTTACAACAAACATAGGGCTACATAAAAAAGAAAGAATATTATGAATATTTAAGGGGAAAAAGTGAGAACGAAAATTGTTCTATTAGTATTAAAAAATGCAAACCATTTATAACCAATATAGAAAATAAGAAGTCAAAAAACAAATTACGATACACGATAAATTTTGAAGATACAGACAATGAAAAGAAAATTAGTGTTTTACTTACTATATGCAAGTGTGATGTAAAAAAGGTTGAATTTGTATAGTTCACACATAATCATTACAATAAATAGTTTTCATTGCTTTAACAGTGTTCAAAATATATTACAACTTTTATAGTGCTTATACTATAAAGTCATTCATGTTTTCAATTAATTCCTAAATCTTAATTATATTAAGTTTTGTTCGTTGCCATATATCTGTACTCTGTTTCGTATTTTACAACTTCTTTTCATCAACTTGTTTTCAACAAGTAAGAGAACTGCACGAAACAAGAGATCAGTCATTATCAGTCAGTAAAATGATATTTTATAACTATAACATTCATTTTGCATATAATAAAGTTACATTGTTTAAATAAATTATAAAGAAATTGCATTGTTTAAATAAATTATTCGCATAAAGGAAGAAACAAGTGTAAATAGTTACATTATTTGTTACTTTGTACTACTGAAATTTTTGATAAATATGACAAATGTTTTAAACGTTGAGCTCAATATAAAGACATTTTTCATAAATTCAAATTTACGAAAGTGTAAAAAGTTTTATTTAATTAATTTCTCATTATCATATATTGCACTTCTTTATGAACTTTTATCAAATTTTTGTAAATTTCTTTTGAAATTTTTTGCTAATTATGACGAACTAGAAGGAAACTTTTGTGCTGTTTATTTTCATGATATTGTTTCCAGCAGTTCTTTACAGTACAGATCTACCGACACACAAAGATTTAGGAATCTTTTTAGGTCTCGATAAAGGTACGTAAGGTGAAATCCAACAATACGATATTATATGTTCATTGCCATAATTAAAAAGCCATCACCTGCGACGGATTTGTACAATCTCCTATTGTCATTCTATACATAGCCATCTCTGTTATTCCGTGGTAATGAACAAAAGCTGCTGCAATCACTAACACATGGAAGATTTGATGACTCTGAAACTGAATAATATTGTATAAAGCTATAAAGTTTTCGAAACTTCAAGGTTCAACTTTAAAGGAATTTTTACAATTGTTATTATATGAAACTAAAACTTTTGAAATTTTTAAGCTTTAAGATATCATCGGCATATCACAGTCTACGATATCATCAGCATATCACAGTCTACGATATTATTTACAATCATCATTGTATACAATTTAGCTCAAGTCTTTGAGTTTAAAAGTTCGAGCATTAAGAATTTAAATTTTTATAACTCAAAATTCGAATTCAGAAAGCTCTGGCTCTTAAGGCTTCAACCGCGACTCTAGCTTAGAATTTATTTTTATTAATACAAAAATTCATAAAATTAATGACTATCAATTACACTTAAAAATGTAGAAATAAATATTTACCCAAATATCAAACTTGCCAGGAAAAAATCGTTCAGGTACTCTTAATGCATAAAACAGTGCACCTAAGATGTACAAACATCCCATTAATATTAACCATCCAAGAGATGCTTGACTAATTGCTTTAAACCAACCCTCTGCAATGGCATAATGTACTGCTGGTATTACCTAAAAAAAGAAATGTAACATTTTGATTATGATGTATTATCTAATATAATGTATTATAGATATAATATATTATCTAATATAATTTCATTAACATTAATCTAATATCATTTCATTAACAAATTTATAAATTCTTTGACATATAAATATAATATAGTACATGCTATTCACCCCACTAAGACCAAATCCCATAAAAACGCCTGCCCTTAATGGTCTGTAACTTGGTTCACCAAATCGTTCCCATAATGATACGACAATACTTGTTACACCAAGTATTACAACCACTGACAAATAAATAAGCCTAGGTTGATAATCACAGTAAAAACCATAATAAAGCCATGGTACAAAACTACCCATAATTAGCATAGCTATTCCACAGTAATCTAATTTTGAAAACAACTTTCCGACACATTCGCTGTGGCAGTGTACAGTGTGAAAGGCAAATGACATTCCTAGACATATAATAGCACCAGCAAAGAAGGTACCAAATACCAATTTTTCTTCTAATTGTATTTCTATAGGAGGTTGTGTTATGAAGAATATAGCTATGCCAATAAATGCAACGCATCCTGTCAAAAGAATAAAACATATTAATCTCTTTAAAAAAATAAATGAAAAGGCAGTTCTTTAAGAATAAGTATTAAATTTTACCAAGCAAATGAGTCCAAATATTTCCAGTTTCTGTATGAATTCGAAAAATACTTTTAAAACAGGCGTAAAAAGATGGTAAAGGTGGTCTGTGGCCAGCATGTAAGAAATCATTATCTTGTAACCACTTTGGAAGGTTTCTGAAATGACACTGCTTCCACGACGCTTCCCAAACCTTAGAAAGATAATTAATATTTTAAACAGAAAATAATTTGTTAATCTGTAATATAAAAATATACTTATGTATTTTATAGGTACCTTGCGAACAAATTCTTCTGCTTGTTCTGCAGCATTATGTGCTAATGCACCAAGATCAATTTCATCACTTAACACACCGGCTTTTAATACTTCTGTCATCTGCAAAGCATATGATAAACTCTATAATCTGATTATCTTTTTAACTAACATATGCAGAAAAAATTATCAACAATTAATGTCGATAATTAGGATTGTAATTACACACCTCACAATCCAAAAGATGATCATCTTCAGGAGTCGAAGGTAACGGACAACCAACTCCATCCTCTTCTTCTGCCAAACAGCTTGCATCATCATCCTCTAATAATTCTTTAACTTCATGTAATCCTGGTATTTCACTGTTTAATAATACACGTTCACTCCATGGAATTCTATGCCTAATCTCTGATTCAGGTATCGCATTATCATCACTCCTTTTATCTTCCACAATGACATCCTCATATCGTGACATTTTGTAAGATTTCAATTATTAATTTCTAAAACACACAAGTTACCAAGAAAACAAATATTGTAATTTAAATATTAATATTAAATGCAAATAATTAGAAAAATGTAAAACTGGAGGACAATTCATTATCAATGAACGGTACAATATTAAATGATCAAAACAATTCATTTTGCAGTTACACTTATCGATAAATTATAAATTTTCTAATTTTCTAATAAATTATAAATTTTCTAATTTTCTAATAGTAAGTATATTTACTTTGAAACTTCAATTTAACTATAAGATGCAATATAATAAACAAATAAGATGTAGTATGATAATGAAATTCCTAAAGTAACAGGTTCATTGAAATATAAAATCAACTAATTTGTCCAACTTCGCACGACTAACTGATCATAGTCCAACTTTTACAAACTAATACTATGAAAGGTCATGACTTTTTATCCAAGTGAATTACATAAATGTACACATACGTTAACTATTGCGAAATGATAAGTAATTTAGTTAACACATATAATTCTCTCGAAATTAGAATGAAAGTTACATCAAAATGTCGTTGATCATTGTACGTATGATCATTATATAATTAAAAAAAAAAAAAATGATTATGTTTATCGCGTATTTGAAAATTGCACTATTCATAGTAAACGAGAAGTCAAAGCAGAAGAATGAATTTTGCGAGTACAAAGTTCAGTTGACCGATCGGAAACAAGGCATTATTATATTTAATACGTACTCGATATATGGCAATTCCTCAAAAACTGTTACACTGACGCCATAGATATTTAATATTCCTCAATAGAGCAAATAAAACGAAATAATTCAAAACATAGTTTACAGATAGATGTAAATGACTTTTTACGCAAGTACTAATTTTGGTTGTTCATTGCTACGACAGTGGTCGAAAATACTCGAACACATAGACACCACGTGTCAACATTGACATACATACTATCTAATTGTCAGACTGATATTTATTTCACAATTACGATTTTTTTATCTGTGAAATTTAATAAATTCGACCGAGCGTGTCGGGAGGAATTTATCAAACAAATATTAATATATTTGTGCCACATTTTTGATTAGACGAGACTTAATCGTTTTCAAAATATGTTCGATGTGAAAATTCGTTTTCGACGTAAAAATCAAATAGAATATTTTATAGAAAGTGAGAAAAATTTCTCGAGAGTACTTATATTTTTTAATTAAAAAAAATTTTTAATTAAAAAATGCCATAAATTACATCATATATATATATATATATATATATATGCATGAAATAATTATAATAATTCATAAAATCATTTTTATCTACGGTAATTGTTTATAAAAATAATAGTAAATGTGAATATGCAGAGCAATATGTTTTTAAAATATATACTAGAATTGACTTTAATTCAAATTGAAAATACATTCATGAAAAAAACACTTACGTGTAAATATAATTATTCTAAATTAAAACAAACTGGCTGAATAATGCTTATGCTGGAACATATGTGTACACATAATTATTCTAGAGTAACTAGAGTAACTATCGTAGCATGATAGCAGATTGTGCAAAATATAACCTAAAAAACTTGCACGTTGATAAGCAATTAAAGATAATAAAACATATATTACTCCATAATTACAGATTATTTGATAAAGATTTGTAAATCTATCTTAGTCATATCAAAATGTTTAAATTATATTTTTATTATTTATGTCATGAACAATTGTATTCGTTAAAAATATTAAAGCTATTAAATCACAATATTATGTTACAATAATCTATGAAAAAATTTGTGAAGAATCAATAGTATCTTATTGTATCATATTGTCAATATTTTAACAGCTCTATTGCAATTCAATGTTTGATTAAGTAAATATGTATATGAAGTTTTGTATAATCAATATACATATACTCTATCATTGAAATATATGTATTAAAAAAATAATGTAATTTTATATTAACATAAATAAATATATAGAAGAAAAATGATACTAGAAACTGGAATATTTGCAAAATTTATGTACATTACAATTGTGGTTGCAACTTACTGGTAAGTTTTCTTCATCTGTTTTTCAATGAAATATGTTATCTGACTTTTATCTTGCAATGAAAAAATAAAATTATTTAATTTCTATTGGTAAATAAAATATATATATGTATAAAAGTAATTGAACTCTTTTACAGGATAATTTCTATATTTACTGTATTTATAAATAAAGTTCTTCTATCCAGTAATACTATAAATTTGGACGCACCTCTTTTTATAACATGGTGCCAATGTGTAATATCCTTGATCATATGCATAATTCTTAGCAATTTGTCAAAGTGGTTCCCAAAATATATTAAATTCCCTTGTGGTAATCCATATACCAAAGAAACACTTAGAAAGGTAAGTTATAATTTTCTGGTGTTAATTATATTTTTGTCATTTTTTTTGTCTATTTATAGGTATTGCCACTGTCTCTTCTATTTACTGGAACAATTGCGACAAACAATTTATGTTTAAAATATGTTGATGTTGCATTTTATTACATAGGACGTTCATTAACAACTGTATTTAATGTTATTTTCACGTATCTCATGCTAGGTAAGGAACTTTTTGAAAATAAAGAAGGATTCATGCAAGTATAATAACTTGTAATAATTCCACAGGTCAAAAGACTTCTATAAATTGTATTGCATGTTGTGCATTTATTGTGATTGGATTTTGGCTTGGTGTAGATCAAGAACATATTGCTGGTTCTTTGTCTATTCTAGGAACAATTTTTGGTGTACTAGGATCATTAACTCTCTCACTATATTCCATTCATATGAAACAAGTCCTTCCTAAATTAGACCAAGATATTTGGTTACTTTCTTATTGTAACAATGCATATAGTGTCATTATATTTCTTCCATTGATGTTAGCTAATGGAGAATATGTTACAGTGTACAATTATGATAAAATTGGGTCTTCATATTTTTGGTTTGCTATGATTCTTGGTGGTATTTGCGGTTTTGCTATTGGTTTTGCTACAGCACTTCAGATAAAAGTAACGTCTCCTTTAACACACAATATTAGTGGAACTGCTAAAGCCTGTGCACAAACAGTTTTAGCAACTTATTGGTTCAATGAAAAGAAATCATACTTGTGGTGGATAAGTAACTTTGTTGTGCTTGGTGCTAGTGCAATGTATGCTAGATTAAGACAGCTTGATTTAAGTAAGAAATACAAAGAAGAAAAACAGCAATCACAAGTATAAAAAGATGTGAATAATTTACTCAAATTAAAGTATATAATATAGATTAAATTTTATTGTATAAATTTTATATAAAAATGATTAAAAAAATAAAATTATTTTTATAAAACAGTATAAATTACTTTTTATTTTGTTTGTTCTTTGTAATAAATATCTAATTTTAATTAGAATTTTAAAAATTCATGAAAGATCTTATTTTATCATCAATGTATATTTTCACATCAAGCAATTTTTGTAGAAACATTTTTTTGATAACATGAAGTCGTTGTAAGATATTCCACTATACTTAAATATAATATTTTGTATACATAAATATAAAAAATATAAAATATAATTTTGTATATATTAATATAAAAAATATTAAAGATATATTTAATAAAAATAAAATAAAAATGAATAATTTAAAATCTTGATGCAAGGCCACCTCCACGACTATCTGAATGGCTTGACATTAAATCTTTTCTTTTTATAATGATATTCACGCTTTTTAATATTGAATCAGTTTCCAAATGTGGTGTTGGTACAATTAAGTTTAATTGACTTCGTATTACTGCATCTATAGAATGTTTTGGATCATTTTCTATGACAAATCCATTTGACGAAAAATAATACCTAAAATATAAATTGTGTTAAAAAAAATGTTTCCAAATATTTCCAAATTTTATATTTTTTTATAAAAGGTAAAATCTATTTTTTACCTTGGATGTTCAATAGCTTCAGAAACGTTTAATTGGCGTATTATAATGTTGTATAATAATTGTCCAATAATTAATATATCATCAGTTCCAAACACTCCTCTTAATCCACATAATGCTTTTTCATTATGAAAAATTATTGGAACAAGTGTGGATAAGGTATTGTTAGTAACAGCTTTATCCAGTAAAAAACCAGCACTTGACATGTGTCCAAGACCAAATGGTGTACTAAGTCCACTATAAAAATTGTACATTTATCATCAAATATATTAAATGAAATATATTAAACTTTTATAATACTAACGTTATAATACAAACATATGTATCTTCCCAGTCCATTGCAACAACTCCAGTATATCTTTCTTCTTCAACTAAAATGGTTACTATATGAATTCAATATTACTGCAAACATGTATATACATACATATATATTTCTTTTTAAAATAAAAACAATATAACAAACCATGTTGTTTTATTTGTAACGGTATTGAAACTGAATTTATTAGTGTTTTTGCTACTTCTATATCTGTTTCTACTATAGATGTATTATCAGTAGATATTTTAAGATTTTTCAGTGCTGCAATCATTGATTTTAATAATGACATATGTGGAGAGTAATATATCACATGTTTATAAAAACTTGATTTTTTTGCTATATATACATCAGGTTTATAATTTACCAACTGTGGAAGAAGCTTTAAAAGTTTAACTTTATCATGTAGAAGTTTCTGTGAAAAAATTCCGTTATATAACACTGAAAATTAAACAAATGTATTAATACATATTAATAAACAAATTTCTTAATTGGTATAATTAAGATAAAATTATTATACCATTAGTGCCTTCCAGTGCTACAGCGTTTAACAAATCACTAAGATTATATAACTTTAATATATCTCCTGCATTAATATGGCCATATAAAATTTCATAATTAATATTTTTTGATATTTCACTTGCTAACTCTTTTGATACAACAAATCCTTCTTTGGCTAGAGATACAGAAGGTTTAATAATTTCATTCCATGGTAGTTTACCCTTTAATTTATGTGCATGTTCTAATCCTTTTAACACTGCTGGTATGCGTATTTCATCTTGTACAAAATTACAGCACATACACATAATGTAAATAATATAAAATTTGAAATGTTCTTTTAATTATTATTCAAATATATACCTTTCATTGTATTATTAGCAAAATCAACAATAATTGGTTCTGACTGCTCTTTATGATTATATATCATCATATAACCACCTCTAAAATAATAATTATAAATTATAATAATTATTAATAAAGTTATGTATGTAACTTACCCACCCAGACCAGTTTTATGTGGAGCTACCACTGTCATACAAATAGTAGCTGCTATAGATGCATCTACTGCATTACCACCTTTTCGTAATATTTTACTTCCAATTTGTGAACAATTTGTATAATCTGTTGCAACTGCACCATGAATGCTAGTTTTATCCTGATATAAAATAATGTTATAAGTGATATTTATCGTTTATTAAACAATATTTTTTTATATTAGTTTAAATACCTGTGGACTTCCATCAGCATATAAAATTTGTAAAATTAACGTTGTTGTAATAGAAATGGTCAAAATAGTAAAACAGCTTATAATAAATTTCAGACCATCTCCACAATACATACTTAATGTATATTTATAACTTCTACCTTTTGTTAAAGGACATTCTTCTCCAGAGGCTTTTAAAATCATAGTAATTTAATATGAGAGAATTTTTTACAATATTGTGCATAATTAAAACAGTAATGATAAGACGTTCTTGTAACAAATTTGTAATTTTTTTTTGTGTGCATAAAAAAACATTACATTTAGTAAAATTACTATGAAAAACAACAGATTGCATAGGTTAAAAGAAAGCTACTAAGAATAGCTACTATTTACATTAAATTTATTATTTATTATTTGTAGTAAATATTAATTTTTGTTTAGAACATATATATATATATACAAAAATGTAGTAATTAAAGTAAATATTAATGACATTTTGAAAAATATTATAGGACAATGATAACTTATAAATAAATAAGGTTATATCTAAATTTTTCAGATATTTATAACAACAATAAGGAAACAAATAAAATAAATAGTACTTACAAGAATTATTATAGCGCATTGTAAATACATGAATTAATCTAAATACTGAAAAAAGAAATATATGAAATTGCTTAATGATATGCACATAGACAGTATACACACATATAAATATATGTATTCACGTTTTTCTAACTGTAAATTTAACTGGTTTTTTGTACCGTAAGATTAATAATTGAAAACATTTTAAAATAATTAGTTTTCAATTTCTATTTCAAAAAATTTGCTTAATGTCATACATATATTATTTAACAAAAGATTGTGACTATTACTTTGCTTTTAAGTAAATAAAAAAATGAAATTTTTATAAAAAATAATTGCTTTCCACTCTTTTGCTAGAATATATGTAAAAAAAGTTACATATAATTTGTTTTAGAACAAAATTTTAAAAATAAAAAAAAAAATGTCAATTGATATAGTAGAAATCTTAAAAGAACCAAAAATGACAAAGGTGTGTGCACCAATGGTTAGATACAGCAAGTAAGTAATAAAAAAATTATCCTTCTAATATTTTTTCAACATATAATAATAAAGAAATGATATAAACATTTTTTTAACAGATTACAATTTAGAACATTAGTAAGACAATATGATTGTGATATATGTTTTACACCTATGATCTTAGCTGATTCATTTGTACAATCTGAAAAAGCTAGAGATAATGAGTTTTCAACTAATAATGGGGATAAACCACTAATTGTTCAATTTGCTGCTAAAAATGTACATGATTTTCTTAATGCAACAGAACTAGTTGCTCCGTAAGCTTTCCTAAAATATTAAATCTAGTTTTACAATCAATATATATTTGTACATTTAATTAATCATTTTTCTTTTCAGATATTGCAATGGAGTTGACATAAATTGTGGGTGTCCACAGCGTTGGGCATTAAAAGAAGGATATGGAGCTGATTTACTTAAGAAACCAGATCTTGTAAAAGATTTAATATATCAAGTGAGAAATCGCATTCCACATCCTTTCTCTGTATCTGCAAAAATTAGATTGTTCAAGGATATTCATAAAACTATTGACTTCTGTAGAATTCTTGAGAAAGCAGGTGCTTCATTTCTTACCATTCATGCTAGAACTCCGGAAATGAGATGTGAACCAATTGATTTGAAAAGTTTAAAATTAGTAAGAGATAGTGTGAAATTACCACTCATTGCTAACGGAGATATAAAAAGTTTAGAAAGTGCAGAATACTTGTACAAGGAAAGTAATTGTGACGCAGTGATGTCTGCAAGAGGAATTTTAACAAACCCAGCTCTTTTCTCTGGATATACAGTTACACCTCTTGATTGTGTACAAGATTGGGTTGATATTACATCGACTATACCGACCCAGTTTATATGTTTTCATCATCACCTTGTATTTATGTTAGAAAAAATACTCCCCAAGAAAAATAGATTGTTTTTCAATAGTTTACAAAATAAAGCAGCTGTTATGGAATTTTTAAAAGATACTTATGGCATAAAACCTAACAACAATTCTAAATCATTTGATCTTATTAAATGCATCTTTAATACGTCACACAAAAAATATAACAAAGATATTGCGAAAGATGATGATGATTTAAGTATGAATTTTTTAGGTAACATATTTGCAGAACAATAATTTTATTGCTAAATATAAAGAATGAAAATATTTTTATAGTTACATCCTGCTATGAAACTATTATAGTAATAGAAATATATTATATAAACTATTATATATTATAAAATTTAAAAATTTCACTTTGTGAAGAAATTAATGACACAATCAGAAGATAAAATAGTTAATGTTATTATTAAAAAATTAATATTAGAAAAATTTATATGCAATATATGTAATATATATATAAATTTAACTTTTAACTTTTTTTGCATGAAAGCATTTCATTATTGAAATTTAAATTGTACGGTATTAGTTTTCAATACTGAACGATAGGTGCGCTAAGATCTGACTACAATAAAGTAAGGCTTTTATAACCGCGAAACTTGTAAAATTTATTATTGCTTATTAGCTCAACAAATGAAATGTATATGTCAATTCTACACGAAAGTAACAATGTTACAAAATAAAGTATTTTGAAATTGATGTATTCGAAAATGATATATCTCAATTCAAAATGGTAAGTCTTTGCAAAATTGGTTAAAAATTCTTTTGTTGAAATTAATTTAGCTTTTATTGAAAAATGATTTATATTAACAATTACAGAGTTAACAATAGCTAAACATAATCTTCATACTTTGGCTCTTAATATTCAAAGACTTGTTTATTATCATCATTGTTATTGAATTTAATTTTTATTACGTGTTTATTATGTTTTAATTTCATTTTTATTACTTTTCATATTCGTTGCATGTAAGATTCGATCTTTGGCTCCTAGTAAAACTGGTAAACGTCCATTGCTATCTGACATATCCAATAATGTAGTACCATCAAGGCTTGTGTCACCTGTTCAGCAGGTGAAAAAAAAGGTTTGTCACAGTGTCAAAAATGTACAAATACCAGAATATAAAGCAGTAACCCTTTCATCTGATGATGTACAAGCTACTCAAGAAATAATTTCTGAACATGTGAGTATTATAGTTAGATAATTATCATTTAATAAATAATTAATATAAATTCTGTATAATAATACAATAGTTACAATGCAAATTTACAGGAAGAACGTATGAAAAAACTCCTTAGTAAGCCATTTAAAATACCAATTCCTGGTTATCAGTTATCTGGCCGTGCACTAGGAATACGTTTATCTGGTCCTCGTAGGGCCTTACATGATCCTGAGGAAGCTAATGCACTTGTTGTTTATTCACCTCCTGAATTATCTGAACATGAAAAATTGAAAGTAGATCAGTAAGTATAAGTATTTTATGATTATGAAGCTTTGTTAAAAATTCCTTGTAATTCCTGTAATTCATTTATATTTTAGATCTAAACAATTTGTGCATGTAGTGGTAGATCCTATATTATGTAACATTTTAAGGCCTCATCAAAGAGAAGGTGTAAAGTTTATGTACGAGTGTGTAACAGGAAAACGCATTGAAAGTGCCTACGGATGCATTATGGCAGATGAAATGGGTCTTGGAAAAACTTTACAATGTATAACTCTATTATGGACTCTGTTAAAACAAGGTAAATTGACACTTAGAGTATTAATATTATTTTCTACATAATGCGTAAAATTTACTATGTTTAAAGGGCCTGAAGCTAAACCACTTATAGAGAAAGCTATTATTGTTGCTCCAAGTTCATTAGTTAAAAATTGGTATAACGAGATCTTTAAATGGTTAAAAAATAAAGTTCAACCACTGGCAATTGATGGTGGAAACAAAGCAGACATTGATGCAAAACTTACTGGATTTATGAAAACTTATGGTCGTAGGTGTATAAATCCTATTTTGATAATCAGTTACGAAACTTTTCGCTTGCACGCACACGTTCTTCATCAAGACGAGGTTGGACTCGTATTATGCGATGAAGGACATCGTTTAAAAAATTCCGAAAATCAAACGTACCAAGCACTTATAAAATTGAAAGCCAAAAGAAGAGTATTACTTAGTGGAACACCTATCCAGAATGATCTTTTAGAATACTTTTCTCTTGTACATTTTGTTAATCAAGGACTACTGGGAACTGCACAAGTACGTCAGTTAATGGTTTTTGAAAATTAAAAAAACTTTAAACATCTCAGCAAGAATATTAAAATTTCGTTCTTCAGGAATTTCGGAAAAAATTCGAAATACCAATTTTACGTGGTCAAGATGCAGCTGCAACAGATGCTGAACGTACTCTTGCTCAAGAACGCTTAACGGAATTAGTAACCATTGTGAATAAGTGTCTTATTAGACGTACCAGTGCCTTACTTTCAAAATATTTACCTTTAAAATATGAATTAGTGGTGTGCATAAAAATGGGAAAATTACAAACTGATCTCTATAATAATTTTATACAAAGCGATAGTGTCAAAAGATCAATGGAAGGTGGTTTGTGGTTTATAAGTTTAATTTAATTCTTTAATAATTATAATTGATAATTCGTTATGAATTACTAGTTACTTGAAATTGTTAAATGTAATTGGTATGTTTATTTTTTTGATTATAGAAAATTCAGAAAATTCCAAGAAGGGAAAAAGTTTTTCTACACTTGCAGCAATCACATTGTTGAAAAAGTTATGCAACCATCCTGATTTAATATATGACAAAATATTGGGAAAATGTGATGGATTTGAAAACGCTGCAAAATTAATGCCAGTAACTTATAACACAAGGTACGTAACTGAATAAAATGTATCGTTCTATAATATTCCAAGTTTATTATTATTCCATAATATCGAACTTTTTAATTTTATTTCCAGAGAAATCATGCCAGAATTATCCGGGAAGCTAATGGTATTAGATTGCCTTTTAGCATCTATTAAAACAACAACAAACGATAAAATTGTTTTGGTATCTAATTATACACAAACTCTCGATCTATTCGAGAAACTGTGTCATAAACGTTGTTATAATTATGTTAGATTGGATGGCACTATGACTATTAAGAAAAGATCAAAGGTAGTAGAAAAATTTAATGATCCAAATAGCAATGACTTCATTTTTATGCTCAGCTCTAAAGCTGGAGGCTGTGGGTTAAATCTTATCGGTGCAAATCGTCTTGTCATGTTCGATCCTGACTGGAATCCTGCGAATGACGATCAAGCTATGGCTAGGGTTTGGAGAGATGGTCAGAAGAAGCTCTGTTTCATATATCGTTTCCTTTGTGTACGTAAACGAAGGATTATACGATTCTTCTTTAGAAATCAATTCCCTATTTGAATATATTGCAGACTGGTACTATCGAAGAAAAAATTTTCCAAAGGCAAGCGCATAAAAAGGCATTAAGTTCGACAGTTGTAGATCAGGAAGAAGACGTTGCAAGACATTTTACGTTAAATGATCTACGAGATTTATTTAAATTAGAAGAAAATACTATATCAGATACTCATGCTAAGTAAGTTTATCAAAAATAAGAAAGTTCATAGTTATTATAATACTTATTCGTATATTAGGTTCAAGTGTAAAAGGTGTGTTAATGGCATAGAAGTAAAAGGACCACCCGAACAATCGGACTGTAATTCGGATTTATCAGATTGGAGGCACATATATAATCCACGACATTTACCAGATATTCCGTTACGACAGTGCTGGTCGAGTGGAATTTCATTTGTTTTCTGCCATCGATCGCATGAACAAGTTAAATAAGATTATAATTTTTAAGAATATTTGTGTATAGGATAATATAAAGAAAGCAATATTTTTTTACTGTTCATATTTCATACATACTTTTGTACAAAAGTTGTTACGCTTATTTAAAACGAAATCTGTATAAACAAATGCACAATAAATATTATGTATTTGTTTAATAATAGAATTTACATTAAATACTAATTGAAATTACATTATAATACTAATATTATGTAGAAAGGTAAAAAAAAATAATTTAATTGTATAAAAGTTATTGCACAAATTGATTAAACGTGTAAAATATTTTTCTTTGCGGAAGTTTATTATTAGTTATTAAACAGTCTGTAATTTTTTTTTTTTGCTACATTACTATATTAATTTAATAACGTACTTGGAGCTATTGATCTCAAAAGCTATTACATTTGTAATTTCTAAATTTAATGTATTTTCAAACTGAGCATTGTCTAAATTGCAATCAAAATTACAATTCACCAAGCATACGATATATAATGCGATAATAAAATGTGCAGTACATAAATCAAAATAAGAAATATAATTTTTAAGAATAACATCTAAACGTAGTCATGAAATACTGAAAGTTGGGCAAATTTTCAAGGTATTCACAATGTGTGAACATAAGGCGTGAAAGTTAGAATGCGATGTTTTTGATAGAGGTAATAAATCCATAAGCTCGTTCTCAGACGAGTTGTGCGTAGAAAACCAAGGGTCAACGAAGGCTTCAGGAATTTGCTCCACATAAACAGAAGCAAAAAGAAATGAGTGGAGGGAGGAAGAGTAAGAGGAGGCTAGAGTGGGAGAATGCAAATAATGGAAGCGAGGGCACGTGATCGTTGAACACGGTTTCTGATTGGTTGAAAGGAATCAGCGCTGCTTTCCCTCTCGGCTCGACGCCCGTTCGCGTTGCCCTTCTTCCGAGGTTTCGTGCAGCTGCCCGCTCAGAATAGTTCCAGATGTGGCCATGTTTAGTTTGATCTTTGAAGTTTTCGCTCATCGTCTCATAAACTGATACATTTTTATACAATCTGCTGACAGTAATACGCTCTGTCCGACCATCGTACTTTTTCGCCTGCCTGCGACTAGTCTCGTTCATAAATAACATAATTCTTCTTTCGCTGAGATAAATAATCTGAGAGTACGCGAAACTATACACGGAGAGACGTTAAAAACGCTGTTGTCAATCCATCCAGGACGTACGAATCGCGTCAAGCGCGTGCATCAGAAACATTTTCTTTTTTTTTTCCTTTTTTTCTCTTGATCGAATTCAACACAGACGCACGTCTGATTAATTCGCAGTTCTTTGAAAAGGCGAGACGAGGAAATTATTTTGTCGCTCCCTTTCTCTCTCTCTCTCTTCCTCTCACACGTGCTCTCTCCGATAAATTTTCAATCGGAAAAAGGGAGCATCGTTATCAGACACACGCGGGGAATCGTCAAAGTGGAAACTACATCTTTTTGCGTTATACTCGGCGAGAAGCTTCGAGTTGCATCATCGAGGAGAAAAAGCTTTTTTTTCTTTTTCTTTCTTTTCCATCCGATTGTTACGGGATCTTGAAAAAAGAAAAAAGCGACGGAAACACAAAATCGCGTGTTTCTTATCGAGCTCGGCTCTTATCTTTGTGTTTTAACTTTGATGTTCAAGAGCGTAACGGGAAAAAAAGAAATAGCTCGGAGACGCCTGTAAGCGAGAGGCTTATCGTCGGTCGGCCATATGCCACGTCAGGTCAGAATGACGTCGCAGTGGTAAGATCGCGACATTTGACGAAATTTAATAGCCGCAGAAAGGAGCGGACCACAGTGAAATATCCACCATCCATTCTTCGCCGAATCGAAAAGTGCAAACAATAATCACGGACAAAATAGAGAGTACAAACGGAAACTTTAATTGAACAAGGCGTAGCCTGAATTGTGTATAGGCCAGAAGAGTTGTGAGAGGAGTATAGAGAGAGAAAAAAAAAAAAGAAAGAGGACAGAGGCATGTAACTATAAGGCAACAATAGAGAGAGAGAGGAAAAAACAAAAAGAAACAGAGAAAAACGTTTTTTAATAAAAACTTCTGGTATATTCGGTTGTTGGGTGCGCGCACGCGCACGCCCGAGAGAAAGAGAAACGGAGAGACACGAGAGACACGATTCTTTGTAGGTTAATTAGTGTCCTGGTAATTCTTTTTTTTTTTTTTTTTTTTTTTTTTTTTGAAAAATTCTTTCAAATGCTAGAATTCAGGCACGCGATTATATTGCAAGCAAAGAGCCATCGAGTGTGGTCGCGTCAATCGATCGAATGATCATCGTCGGGCCACAGTGCTATATCATACGGTACAAAACACGATCGATCGGGACAAAACAATGGCATTAGAGAGTGTTTCCGCGGCCGAGACTCTAATCCAAAGGTTTGCCTCCACATTTTTTATTCACCAATAAATCAGCAGTCGAAATTTTTAAGACTGTTACTCTATACCAACTCACGTTACACATACTTGACCTCTCCCCTCTCCGGAAGCTCCGTGCTGTTTCCCCGCTTTCGTTTCAGTATATACCATTGGCACTGTGAGAAAAAAAAAGGAAAAAAAGAGGGAAAACGAACTTACATTATTCTGTTCGAATACGCATAATTTACTTCCTTTTTTTTTTCTTTTGCGATTCTCCTTTCATGATTCTTCACTGCTCTGAAATTGAACCAGAATTTCTATTGTACTGTAGAATCTGTAATGTAAAATTGAACACTGAATACTTTGGTGCCGTTCTTGAGGCCAAGGTCATCTTGATGACGAAGAGATTCTTTGATGTGTACATTCCAATATACAATTACTTGAATATTGATTTAAGTAATATTTCAAACTAAAAATAAAAATGTTAGCTTTGTGGCGATTCATAAGCTATGTTCTAAATATATATGTATATAACAAATCTTCATGGTATATTTCGACGAGCATTGAAGAACTAAATTCTGGTATAAAATCGTTTGGAAAAAGAAAGTTTGTGTAAATAAAAAAAATATGCACGAGATCTTCTCGGAGGGACGAATATACAGAAAGATATACACACATACATTTTCCGGTTGAGTTGACATATTTATACAAATATCTAACACACTAAATTCAGAGACTAAATTTATATACAGCGCGACGCAGCGTGCGCTATATATGTATATTCATATGTACATTTGATTTGCATACACATGTGTATACCCTTACATATACATATATACACACGTGAATGAACGAACAAACGAGGTCTACACGCGAAGAAATTCTGACGCATGATATCGAAAAATGTTACACGCACTGTTGGCAATGCTGTAACGATGACAATGAGATATGCTGTAAAAATAATGTGACATTATACATTAATATCCGATGTTCATGCTATTGCATTGATGACAAATTATGATAGTTAATGATGAATAATGATGTTAATAATGAACACGATTTGTGGGTAAGGAAATTCCAATTTATTTATTTTCCTTCATGGTATACAAACATGATGCGTTTCTTTTTTTTTTACTATGCTAATTTAATCTTTCAGCGCCTGCAACTTGTAAATTCTCTTTTTTCTTTCCGTATTCGTATATTTTATTTTAAATATGTGGGATTGGTCGTGCATTCACTTCATTTAATATGGGTTTCTCGTTTACATTACTTTCTACTTTTACATACTATACGACTAAATGTACGTTTCCAAAATACGCTGTTTACCGGATAAGCTGGTAATAGCGGGCATTCAGAAGAGTTATTTTTCAACCATGTATCACGTTGACTATATATTTCAAAGTTGCATCGATCGATGTACTACAACGTGTCGTTAGTCACCTCCCAAAGCAGCCAATGTTTTCAGGTCAACTAGTAGCGGAAGCTCCTTTCAGCTATACTCTGCTCGACCAAAATTCGATGTTCCTTTATTCAACGAACAACGTGTGATATCTAATAATTATTGCTGTCCCTGACAGCTTCTATGATTACAATTCAGTTTTATTCTAGCAACTTTTTTATTTCGTTTTATCAAAGAAATGCATTTTGCATTTTTAAAAAATGAGTTTTAAATGATGATGATGATGATGATGATGATGATGATGATGATGATGATAATGATA
>CAJDYZ010011182.1:140914-152788 GCA_903986555.1 Heterotrigona itama
TGACGCTGATGATACTGCTGCTGCTGCTGCTGCTGCTGTTGCTGATGATGATGATGATGATGATGATGATGATGATGATGATGATGATGATGGTGATGGTGGTGGTGGTGGTGATGATAATTATGATAATGACAAATGATGATGATTTTAAAGTGAAATAAAAAAAATTTTCAATTTCGCTTTCACAGATAAAATAGACAAACAAATATAACAAATTATAGCTTTGAAATAATGGATATTTGAGAATATAATATTCATATATGATTTAATTATTTTAATTTTTTGGTTAATATTATAAATAAATTTTACTCTTACTCTTATTTCTATTCTGTAGTATAGAATTATTTAAGATTAAAGTTTATTTCAAGTCTCTTAAAAAAGAAGTGACATTGTTGATCAAGCAAAATCTCTGTCATCGTTGCAAACATTGAACATTTTATTTTAGTTATATGTAAAGTATATAACTAAACTATACGATATTAGGTATAAAAAAGAAAATGTATATTATACATTTTTAGCTAATAATATATTTTTGATATATGTCTAGCAATGATGATAATGACTTGGAAGATGGGGAAATTCCATCCGATGAAGATGATGAGCCTCTACCACCACCAATACATAATGAGGTCAATAAAAGTGCATCAAAAGCAGATGTACAGAAAAATAAAACTTTTGATTCTAAATTTAATAAAAATAAAAAATCAAGTGTTCAAGGAAGTAGCAAGCATGATAGATTTTTAAAATACAAAAATCCTTCAGAAGATTGGGCAGGAGATGTAGAAAAAGCAATTAGGGCAGCATTGGAAGAAGATGGTGCTAGAAATCAAGATTCCAAATCTAAAAGTAAAAATAATAGAAATAAGAGTAGAAAAAGAATAAGGGATGAAAGGGAGGAGGACCGTAATAAAGATCAAAAGGTTTTATAGTAGTTAATTATCATTAGTAGAATTAATTCAAATCAGTATTTCACACAGACTTATTATAAATTTATGATTTACAGAGAAGAAAAGTGAGCGATGATGAAAATGTTAATGAAGATGACGATGAAATGTTATTTGTTAGGGGTGCTTCACCTATTAGGAAAGATTCGCAAGAGAATAATTCTCCAAGACATTCAAACGAACATGAAAATTTTGATAGTAACTCAGATTATGATGAGAGGCCTAATGTAAATCGACATAGAGATAATGATAATAAACGCAGTAATTCGAGAGGAGGTGGCGGTGGAGGAGGTACGATAATGTATTAATATTACCAAGTTGACTTGTTAAGTTTTTTTCTTGCATATCAGTTACAAATGATGTTTTTATCATGTAGGACGTAGAGGCGGTAAAAACGAACGTGGCGGTAAAAATAAAACCCGTGGGCAAATGCGAAACGATAGAAATGGACGGAGAAATCAAAATATCGATCATAATCAAGATCCAGATGCTATATGCGTTTATTACATGCAAGGAAAGTGTCACAGAGGAGACGATTGTCCCTTTTCACACAATGCTTTGCCACCACGAAAGATGGAACTATGCAAGTTTTATCTCATGGATTGTTGTGCAAAGAGAGATAAATGTCTTTATATGCATCATGACTTTCCATGTAAATTTTTCCATACAGGATTAAAATGTAATCAGGGAGAAAATTGTAAATTTTCTCACCAACCTTTAAACGAACAGGTACTTATATTTTAGCTTTTATATTGATATACTTTAGAAAAGCTTACATTAACTATTATACTTTTACGCAGGTGAAAGGAATTTTATTAAAACACTTAGAAACAGCACCAAAAGAAATTCTTGGAGATTTTCCGCGTTTAAGTAGAGAAGGAGCAATGTTAATGATAAATAATACAGCAAGAACACTGGCACAAGGTCAAGAAATTACAAATCAAAAAATTCCGAGTCTTTTTGAACTCAATATATCAGCACCAACTAGTACTACAGAAAAGAGTAACGAAAAAGAAGAAAAAGGTATTTGGATATATTTTATTTATATTTTTAAGGGTACAGTTTGTACTGAAAATAAAACTTATTTTATTAGAAGAACAAACGCAGCAACAGCAGAAAACAGTTAGAGAGAGGAAATCATCAGGGAAAAAAACTCGTTGGGGTTCTGACGAAGATAGAGTTCCATACGAACAAATCATGCTGCTGCAATCATCAGCCAATGAGCTTGGTTTGCAACTTCCTAATGTCGCGTTGGGTTTAGCAACTCAACAACATCTGCAGAAACCTTTAGTACCCCAATCTATGCCAAATATGGATTTTTATACCGAAGCTAATAACATCGAATCAAACAAAACAAATTTAATCAAAACAAGGGACAGAGAAGATTTTACAAAAGATGTAGAAGAGGATGAGATACTGGAACAGGCATGATAATTATAGTTTTATGTTATGTAATAAATTTTTATAAAAGACTACAATATTATATAATATTTTTTACTTTTAGGCAAAAAAGAAAGATACATCATTACTTGAAAATTCGAAAGACATAGATTTAAGACAGTTGTTAAAAGCAAAAAAGCCTCCACCTGTTGTTAGTATAGCTGATGAAGTAGCAAATCTTACTAAATCTAAGTTCGACGAGGAAAGTGATCAAGATGAAGAGACAGATCTTGTTATAGAAATGCCAACAGAAGATGACGATAAACAGAAAGATAAAGGTACAGAACAAGAAGGTAAGATCGAGTTTTTTTATTTGCGTACGAAGTATAAGAATGAAAATAAAGAGGAAAATTAGTAAAAATTACCTAATTTATGATATTATCTAATTTAATATCATTATTTATATATAGAAACAAATATTGCAAACGAAGGAACTAATAATCACCGTGATACTTCTTCACCATGTGCGGAAGAACAAGAAGTACCAACTCATCTACCAAAGAAGGCACAGGAATTGTTCATGCGTATTCAGCAACAGCAACGGGCGGCTCAAGATAGTTTTAAAAATATAGAAAACGAGTGCTCTGCACGAAATACAGATCAAATTTTGGAAGACTGGTATTCAGATGACGAAGATGACGACGACGACGATGAAAGTGGAAATCTTACGATAGTTCTTTCCAATAAAGATACGTCGAAAGAGGAAGGTGAATCTGCAGAAAAAACACAGAATATCGTGATTAAAGAAGAATTTCAAACTGCACCTTCTGCTCCTACTATACCTCAACCAGCAGCTATCGTAGACAAACTTGGAGATCTAAGTAAAATTGACATTAGCGCCGAAGTATCAAAACTACTATCGTCAATAAAAGCAACAACGGGTAAATCTTCCCAACAAAATATATCGGATTATTCTTCAAAAGCTAAATCCTCGCCGGACAGAATATCATCGGACGAATCAAATATCCAAAGTACATTCAATACTTCGAATCAGTTATCAAAAATTGAAAACGAAACATCGAGTCCACGTTCCTCCCCTGGAACAAGTTCTGTACCTATTTCCAGAGATCCTCGTATGTCTCGAGATCCCAGACAACGTAGAGACGAACAAAAATCAAGCAGTCCTAACAGAATAGACAGCAAGAAGGAATCTAAGCATCTTAGATTAGAAACAAGTATCTATAGTTCTGGTATTACTGCCGTTGATACTAATATGGACACCGATCTCCGAACTAAGACCGATCAAGATCTTCGAAGAAAAGACATGGATTTCAGGCAACAATTTCAAACCAGTTTTGGAGATACTGATCTTCGAGTTGTCGGTGCAGGATTCACCGATACATCCACCAAGTCCGATGTAGATTTGCGACAAATGTTGAGCTTACCGTTTAAACCCGCACCGTCGCACGTACCTTGTACGGAAATCGACGCAAGTATATCTTCGCACCCTCCAATGACATACAAAGTATACGTCGTTGACATACCAAGACCCGACTATACGGGTCTCAAGCTCACTAAGAATGATGCACAGGTAAAATACGATCCACGATTGCGTAAAATTTTTAGAATTGGCAAAATTGAATTGGCCGATTCTCCTATGTCTCCGCCGCCAATTAAAATGGATACTCCTAAATCACCTCCACAAGTTCGATCCGATCCACGTCGAAAAGCTCTCGAGGCTTCCAATTTATCTTCTCAAAATGCGAATACTTCCATGATGAAGAACGTTCAACAATCACCAATGGAAATGTCGAGCATAGGAATGGGTCCTGGTGGTATGGCTGTTTCTCAAGGTATGCCTGGATCACAGGGAATTCAAGGAGGACAAAGCATGATGCCAATGGGGCCAAATCCGATGCTTGGAAACATGGGTCCTATAGGACCTATGATGAACGCACCGATGGGTCCCCAAAACATACCACCAATGGGTATGACAGGAATGTCCAATATGCCTCCAGGAATGACTATGAACGGACCAGTTGTGCCTCAGAATCAGATGAACTTCGACCCACGTTTTAACGTTCAACGCAACAATGGAGCTGGGTTGTTAGGCCCAGCACCTGGTGTAGGCTTTGGGCCAGATGTTAATGCCTCATACGACGGTGCACCAACATACTCCAGTGGTAATTTTAATAATTTTGGTCCCGGTCCTACTCCAGTGCCTCCAGACTCTAGTATGATGGGATTCAATCCAAATGGTCCGAATCCAAACTTTGGTATGGAGGGACCCGAGTGGAATGGAGCAAATCAAAATAGACGTGGTGGGCGAATCAGGCGACGAAATCGAAATAGGACCAATATCGTGACTAATAATTAAGGCAATAAGCAATTTCAAATAGGTACATAAGCAAAGTACCTGGTGATAATTCTCATTGTAATTTAAATTTGTACAGCGTGCATTAGCGAGATAATGCATTCATTTATGGTGGTCCACATTAATGATTTTTTGATTGTGTCAATCGTACATGGTGTCAAATGCTCGCTAGCGGTTAAATAGCAAAATATAAATTTAAACTATTTGAAGAAAAATATTAAAAATTGTACATGAATTACACACTTGGAAGCATTTCTTTACATAAAATATAAATGTCAATGAACGGTGTAAGTAATGCTCATAATTATGTGACATTCTATATTTTATTTAAAAAAAATATAAATAATATCATATACATGAGAAATATATATCTATTATGTTATGAATAATAGCAAATGAAATTTTCAACGGAATTATGTATCTGTATATATTGAACATCTTTATCCATTTAAAAAGACATTTAATATATAAGATATGATGAATGAAAAATCGTTCGATTTGTTCTTTTCTTTTCTTTTTTTTTTTTTTGTTTTTTTTTGTCTTCCATGCGTAGTATATAATAGAAATACATACATACATATGAATATGTGTATGTACGTATGCGTGCGCGCGCGTGTGTGTGATTTATATATAAATAATAATTTTGGCTTCTAAAATGCATATAAGTTCGATTAAATTGCGTTTAGATTTTGCAGTATCAAAATGATATATTCATTAAGCATTACATGGCTCAAGGCCTAGTATCATAAAAAGAAACACCAATAAAATGACATAGTACACGATACAGTACGAAGATGCAATATTTTATAAAAAAAAAAAAAAAAAAACTAACGTATTTATAAGAGTTTTCAAAACAATTGTACATGGACATACTTTTTTACTTACATTAAAAAAGATATAGATGGATATCAAAAGAAATTTTTTTTTTTGAAATTTTTTTAGGGATTGCAGGTAAAAATAATGTATTTAAATAAATGTGAACCTTATCATAATCTAGGTTTTACACTATTAGTAACATTTTTACTCTGTAATTACATTTACCACGATGGCTACCATATGTTCCATGTATTAATATTAAATACATCTTTCTGCTAAAACGCAGATTAAGAAATATTTCTTTGAGAAATAATATTAGAAACAGAGTATATATTTCAATTTAAAGAATCGTTCACTTATTATTCAACGTTGACCTATTCATATTTTTCTCATTACTCCTAGAAAGTTAAAAAATGAAAATTACGTTTGTAAAAAATATAGTTTACTATCACACAGTGAAACTTTTTTGTACAATTTAATGTCTTTCTACTATTATCTGTAATATTGTAAACAATGGTTATATTTATCCATTGCACTTTGTTCAAAACGCAAATATTTTAAATATGGATATAAAAAATTGGATAAAATTTATACAATATACAATCCATGTAAGAAATTGTACTTTCGTTTGATTATAATTCATTGTTGAAAATTCTTATTTAATCATTATTATTGTTATTATTGATATTACTCAGTTGTACTATTATTCGTAAGCAAAAATAATTATAATTGTAATTTTTTTTTCATCAATGTACGATAGAACTTAAAGGATCAGCTCTTATAGCTGATAGATCCAAACGTGCATCCATTTCGTCATCCAATTCTCCTACAATTGCCCTGAAAGAAGAAAACAAATATTATAATTCTACTTATTTATTTAGAATTTTTTTAACCATTTATGAAATAAGCGACTATGAATTGTAAATAAAATTAATAACTATATGTATTTTTTTAATTACATGTATTTTTTATCGAAACAATTATATGTATTTTTTTATTTTATTCGCGTTGTCTGTTAAACTGCCAGAATAAAAACATAAAATTAATATTTTCTATTTTGCGTATCATGCGTAATATAGCATTATAGGTAATATACTTAAATTGAACAAGTATAGAACGAATAAATTTTCAAAAAAAACAAGCCAATACTACGAACAAAAATATATATTTCAAACGCATAAAGAATAAATTAAGTTAAATTACTCACACATTATCACCTCTAATAATATGTAAACCTAATACTACTTGCTCTACACCTTGAGTCGTACTATACACACGTTCATGAGACTCATCTAATATTATATTAATCGTTTGATCAAAACCCTTCAACGTTCCCTGAAAAATGAAAGGGTCTTAGCATATATTATAATCGCAACATTGAAACAACTACAGTACATTTTACAAAAAGAAAAAAAAGGTCTGAGACGTTAAACTGAACAATCAATCACAATTACGAAAGATATATTTCTCTAGATGACAATACACGTGTAAGAATTTCCAATAATAATTATAACGTCGTAATTTATAAAGAAATTATAACACGTACACGTCAGAAATAGCATACTTACGATGAAATTTCTACCATCCGAGGTGATTATGGAAACAGTATCTAAGAAATTGCTAAGGACAGAACTGTGACTATCAAAAATAAAATAAACAAGGCAGAAAGACAAGAGAAACAAAAGGATACGATTTACATAACTTTCCAAACCTGACGCCATAATCTTAGTTGTTAATTATACATTAAAATAATCTTTCCTGTGTAAATTTTTACTCCAATACAATACGATTTACGCGTCGTAGTTGATACTTGTATAACAAATGCGTATCAGTCAATTCACCGTTTTGCAAATACATACATTACTCGATTACACGTTTAGGATAGAGATTTCCTGTTACATTAAGAAATATTAATTTCGCACGTGTTAGACGTTTGGTTCGATTACACACGGCCGGAACACCAAATAAAAGCTCAACACGTTCACTGTTGAGCAATTTATTTCAAGTTAAGGTTCAAACTGATCGGTAACACGGTCATATCATAGAAGTTTGGAAATATTTTTTTTACTTCACAAAATCGTTATTACCAATTTAAACGAATCAAAGTTCGATATTTTAATTTTAACGAATGTTAAATATAAAACAAAAAGCTCAATCCGTGCTTCAAATAGAACGATTCGAGCACATTTTAGTGAAATTCTGATAGATTTAGGAATTCGCGATCACCGTATATAGTTTATAATTGTTGTTGAACAGATTGTTCCCTTCCACGTGCAAAATCTTAATTTTTATTAAAAAAATATTAACAAGAAGTGTGTATTTATAAAAAGTTTCAATTATTTTCAAAGTTGTTAAAATATTAAATTTGCGACTAGAAGATGTATTAATTTATCGTATAAAAAATAATTCTGTCGAAACGACGTGTACAAAAGCGTATATTTATCGAACATTGTTTTGAACTATCTTTCGAGTTTTTAGTATACAGCGCTTGCAATACCACGTGAAAAAGTTGTTTCTCACTGTGGTAAATTTCGCTCGTTCCTACGAAATAACATGGATTTTCAAACAACAAACACAAGGAGGAAAATATTAAATCACGTAGTCTGTAGTATTTTGGTAGAATGCGGTTACGACACTTGTGAAAAGCAAGCACTAGAGGTTCTCACAGAAATGCTACTGTCTTGTAAGGATATTAATTAATTTTAGTATTTCTAACCTCTCCGTATTCGAAATTTGTCAACTTCATTACGATATCATTGTACGATTATAAACACGGATGATAAACATTTGTATTATAAATATAAATATAGATTATGTAAAAAGTTTATGCAAAGAGAACGTACCGTTATAAATCTATATAACATAAATATAAACCTATACGACACGAGTATAAACAAGTTACGCGAATGGAAAGCAACGTAATTGGATAAAAATTTCAGAAACTGAACAAATATTTACGAGATTATTCTTAAATTTATATCATCATTCGTTGGACAGATTTGTAATGACACGTGCTTAAATTATTTATAGTTGTCGTAGAAGTTGGAGAATCTGCAAGGAATTACTGCGAACTGTCCGGTAGAACAGAACCGCTCATTGCGGATGTTATAGTAGCGTTGGTAAATATGGGTATAAAATTAGATAATTTGGAAAGTTATGGCAAGAGAGCCAATAGAACAGTTTTGCCGCCGCTTCAGCAACAAACTCAATCGAAACAATTAAATATTTTGCAAGCTGGAGTGAAACAGAGTCACCCATCTCACATACCGAGTTATTTACCACCTTTCCCTGATCCGCATGCATACATTCGAACACCGGTAAAGTAGCAACGAGAATAAAAATATATGTAATTTTTCAAAGGCTTATACGATTATATTCGTTAATATTTTTAGTTACTCTACATATAGCTTTTAATTACAGTCTTTATTTACATAACTTACTTATAAACAGACACATAAACAACCAGTAACAGAGTACGAAGCAATAAGAGAGAAAGCAGCAACGCAAAAACGTGATATCGAAAGAGCTTTAACAAGATTTATTGCAAAAACTGGGGAAACACACAGTCTGTTTTTAACAGAAGATAACAGTATGTTTCCACGTAAGTGGAGATTTTTTTCAAAAAAGTTTTCCAACTCGTACGAAATAGTAAATCTCCATACAAGCGATATAACGTTTAATTAAGAATTAAATCTTATTTCAGTAATATCGTGTAAACCGCAATTTCCTAGTTATCTTTCCGCACTCCTTCCACAGGATCAAGTTTTTGAAACTGATCAGGACTTTCAATTTGAACCAAGTCCAATCAAAAAGAAAAAGGAGCAAGAGAGAGAAGAGTTGGAAGAAGGTTTCATCTCGTCTTAAATATATATTAAAAAATTTGCTTTGTCATCGTTACGGTAAATTAATTTATGATATTTTATATATTTATAGGTATGAAAGGACAAAACGAAGATGTCGAACAAAACGGGGAAATTGCAACGCAACAAGACGCTATAGATAATCCTTACTTGAGACCTGGAAAAATACCAAAAAATAAAATGCCAGGCGCCTCGGTTCCTGGTTTACATTCAATAAAGAGGGATTCTCTTGAATGATATCTTCAACGACAATGGTATTATTTTATTAAATTTGTTATTTCTTAGGTTAATATCGTGTACATAATAATATATCATAAAGTATATTTGACAAACTTTTGTATTTATATCTTATAATAAAAATTAATCTTTATTACAAATAGCTTTATATAAAATTATCTTGAATCACTAAAACGAATATTACATACCGCGAATATTCCACAATTTCATCTTATAAACTGTCATTTACGTTCGTATTAAATTTACAATTTTCCTCAAATTGTATCAAATTGATTCCACGTATTTGGTGTTTTTACATTACTTACTTTTAAATTACGTTCCAGTACGTATCAGATCTATATTGCACACATATATATAGCACCAGTTTGAAAAAAATAAGAACATACAAAGACAACTATATAAATCCTCTAAAAAGGACGATTAGATAAAACTTACAAAAATAGATTTCCTCATTATAGTATTGCATGTAAGGTTCCCTACGCGCGTGTGTGTGTGTGTGTGTGTGTGTGTGTGTGTATATTGTGGTAAATAGCACCTATTAAAATTATATTCGCGCATTTTCATTTTGCAAAAATATATTGTACCATCTTGGTTTCACGTGGCATTTCAATAAATGTAGATAAAAATTTATATAATATTTATCAATCGTGCTGATTTTAAATTGGTAAGTCCTGGGTGTGGCGCGCACGAACGCGCGTGGGAAGTACACTCGTCACTAGTAAAAATATATAGTAAATTGGTAATTTGCACAAGGCATAAGCTTTATCATCTCTATATTTTTATTTCTCGATTCTCGATGAAACTTTATAAGAGAAATAGACTCTGAAGATTGTTAATTAAGCATTCCCTTCAACGTGTCATCTAAAAATACTTGTCGATTGAGATGTATCTCTCAATTCGTACGAAATATGTTCCTAATTGTACGAATCACTAGTTCGTTTGTCACGTTCAAATCAACTATAACTTCTACACAACGAATACAGCATTTGTTAGTACAGTTACAAGTATAAATTATACGATAAAATTTATATCAATGAATATTTCGAGGATATCATTCAAACATTTAAAATAGATCTAATTATACAAAACCATAAAAACTTAAGTTCACATTTTTCTTTATTCATAATCATTGCTAGTTGTACAATTACTACTAATTGTTGCTTGACTTTTAAAAATTTGTAATATTTATTTCCGAAAATTAATTACGAATTTAAAAAATCCTATATGTTTCGAATTCTATTACGTACCAGTTTGAATGTTATTCCTCGTTGGAACACTTTTACGATACATATCGTGGAATCGGTCAAAATGTATCGAAACGTATCAAGAAATCTTACCCATCCGTTACATTTCACTTTCATCATTGCAATTTTTTTTTTTAATATTGATACCAAGGCTGCCGTCGAACCCAGCGTAATTTCATACCAGACGCGGTACGTATTTTTATGCTGGCACACTCCGCGGCACGAACAGTTTCCTTTACACTCTGCATAAGATTTTGAGCATTTCCAACCAACATATCCGTTGCTTCTTGATCTTCCTCGGTACCTATATTTTACACGAATTATACAAATGAAATTAGAACGTTTAATTCCAAAAAAAAAGAAAACAAAAACCAGTTTTTAACACGCCCAATTGTGTAAAAAAATATACATTAAAATACTTCAACGGAGATAACTTTTGCGTTAAATTTGTCCAAGTCGTTCGACGAAAGTTTCAGAACCGACGCGTTGAAAAATAAAAGTGTCTGTGCCTACTATCAAATTTTACAAGTATACCACATTATATGATCAATGTACGTGTGATAACATCGAAATAGACTATTTACGAACAATTTTGGTACAACGATTCAATTTTTAACACATACGTTGCGTGCTAAAAAAAAAAAAAAAAAAAAAGAACTGCAACTGTAACGAGGAACGTGTGAAAACATAACTCGATGCAAGATCGTACAATGACTCTGTTACTTACATTGAAAATTACATGCAAATGTACGAATATAAATGCTAATATCATTCAACGTACAACAGTGCACGTAAGTGTCTATCTCACAAGGGAAATAAGAAAACATACGGATAAAAAAAAAAATCATGCTAAAAAGATAAAATCAAAATATACCAAATTCTGTAATAGAAATAGAAATATTCTAATATTCTAAAATTTCCAGAATAGAAATTTTAAACTAATTTGAGTTAATGTTACAAAAACTGCGAACCGCATCATATATATATATATATATATATATATATATATATATATATAT
>CAJDYZ010011182.1:152826-185794 GCA_903986555.1 Heterotrigona itama
TATCTTTCAGAGTATAACGTTAGATTTAAAATAATCCTTAGATTTTATTCCAATGTTAATTTTCACACATTATTTACTTTCAACTGTAGTTTCTACGCTAATTTATATTTATTTCGTCAACTTACTGCAGCCAATCAATTCGTCTACATCGCGACGAGCAGAGGCATATCAAAAGCGTTAATAATTAAATTGGAAATTAGAAGATTAAAAAATAAAATTAAACATTTTAATTTAGAATAAAAACATTTCATTCGTATAAATATAAATGTCACAATCTTTCGGTAATTTCTTTCATCGAATATTCTTAAATTTCACGCGATAAAATAATATATATAATTCTAGTAAATAATGAAATTCATTTGTTCAATTCTTTCAGAAAGACCAAGATACGCATGCATCGTAACGCAAATGCAAAACTGTGGCATATTCAAATCGCAATTAAAGGAAAGAAATTCCAAAGAATATAATAAGCAGAAACGTCAAGCATAATTTATCAACATTTTTACCATAAAGCATCAACTCTTCCCAGGTGGGGAGCGTTTCTACGTATGAAAAATGTTATTAACAACTGTTTTTTCGTCAAGCGGTTCATCAAAATATAAAACTCCCCAATTTCCGTGACTGTTTATCGTTAATTGTGAAATTAATTTCAGAGAAGTAAAATATGTTTCATTATATCTAAAAAATTGAACAACTTGTATACTCTACCTTGCGCACCTAGCATCGTAGCTTTCACTGTCGATAATATTTTTAGTTGCGTACCTATGGTAGGTATCCGTTCACAAACTTGAAGAAGATTCTATAAAAAAGAATTTATGAAAGATATCAACTTCATATCTTGTACATTCTATATACGCTATGATACGCCGTGACAGATTGAAATTGAATACATACAGTACGAATACGTTTGTCCGTACATTCTCTAGCCAACTCTTTAGCTAAACGAGTTACTTCCTGGGAAGCTTCTGCAATGGCCTTGGCACATGCGATCAAATCCCTTTTATTGCCACCTTCTCCTCTAACTAGGCCTGACAATCTGCCCATTAAAATAGCCATTTTCTTCGCAGCAGCGATAATTTCATTATCTTTGCTGGACCATTGTCGTACTTCTTGATGCAAGCCATGGGCAGCCATCTAACATTTTACCAAGATTATACGTCGATCTTGCATCTTCGCGAACGTAAAATTGAAACATAAATCGAGTATACCATAATAGGCTGATTAGGCTGCGGTGCGTGCATAAACATTTCATCTTCGTCATCTGTTTCAGGCGGTGGAGGTCGCGGAGGTGGAATATCTCCACCAGGCAAAGGTGGACGCGGTGGGACGATTTCTGCGCAAGTTCGAATTATTTATTATTATTTTTACAAAAAACAATAAATCTTTAAGTAACAAATTCTTTGTCGATACAAACAGAGTATATTTAACACGATAAAAACAATGCACATTTCACAATTACCATCGCAATCGTTGTCGCAATCGTAACGACAGACTGTTATTCCACGTGGCATTAAAGATACAAACACGTGTTAATAATTTTAAATTACGTATCAGTACGATCGAACATGCACCAACGCGACAACTACGTAACGGATTAAAAGAAAAACGAACAACACGCTGTTAGTTATTAGAAACGATGAATGCAATTCGTCAGTACGAGGAAAATGAAAATTATAAATTGTACAATAGCGTTAACATACAAGCGGGTAAATGAAAAGTAGATTTCTCGATTGACAAAATGTCATGCGAATTATAAAAAGCAACGAATCGTTTAAAACAACGAATTTTTAAACTTAATATACTCGACGTTATATAATACAACACTCAATATTATACATGTATATTCGACGAAAGTGAATTCAACGCGCTATTACTTCTTTCATCGAACATCTTTTCCTGATTTAACTTATGGAATCGTTTATGGCTCGTTTCTTCAAATCCTATTGTTGAAAAAATGCTTTGTAAAGTAATGTATATTCAATCTCATCGTACACGTGCTTTTTCCCCCACGAATAATAGAACAACGAGCGTCGGGTACTTGCAATATTTTCAGTCGTCGAAAATATCAGTTTTGAGTTACCTCCATCGCGAACTGATTTTTCCAACTCGTTGTCAGAAGCCAGTTCTCGATACAAAAGATCAGGGTTATCCCCTGATGAAAAAAAAATTACCTTCACGTTTACCTCAACGTCAGGGAACAAGTACTTGAGAAATTTATACATCTATTTTTACTTTTCGTTGCCAGTTATTTGCAAATATCATTTAAGAAGAAGAAAAAAATCTTGTTCGATCTTTTTCAAATAATGGTAAATACCTTCACGCGCCCACTTCGGTAACGGGCTGATAGAGCGATGCTGGGGTTTATTTGTATTTAGACTAGAGTCGACGACACATAAATTGCTCGGCGATGGTTGATTTCTCAATGGTTCACCAACTAGTATTTAAAGAAATATTTTCAAATTTTCTCATTGAAATTACGAAACAACATAAAATAAAAAAATCCATATCGAGAAATCCTATCTCTCTCGAGTAGATCGTTTCATCAAACGTTAAATTTAACGTTTGTAACACAAAATGTAAAATGAACTTAGTATCGCTCGTGATATTTTCAGATTATCGATATCGTTCATTTCTAACATTTCTAATCCAATGAACTTGTAAAAATAATATTTAATTAATACAACGTAACGATCAATCGTGCATAAATCATCCTCGTGCAAATGTACAATACCTTTGTCCATGAAGTAATTATACCGACGGCTTGGCAATTGTTTTTCTGGAAGAAATATGTCGACGATTTTTCACGTTACGAAAAAAATAGACATTTGAATTTCGTCTATCGAAAGCTACAAGCGAATAAGCGAATTGTCGTTCATTTCGTCGGGTAAACAGATACTTTTAGATACTTGGAAGCGAGCAAGTAAAGGAAGATAGAACTACGAAAAAGCATAAAATTGATTTCCTATTCCCAAAGAAAGTCCCAAAGAAAGCCATTTTTTCAAAACACGAAAGAACACGGAATGTACGAACAAATATTTTACACACTCACCATCGTTAAGATGTAATTGCGATACCTCTGGTGGAGGTATTAAATCTGGTTGAATCACGATAGCCTTACGGACTTGACCAACGTTAGACAGAAGCTACGTAATAATAAACAAATTATTCGCAACGACAACAATAATTAAATTTTAACTCGCGTTTTACGTCACTCACCGTACGGTTACTTTCCCTCCAACGGGAAACCGCATTATTGTCATTGATACCGATTGCAACCAACTTTGCATCTCGAACCATCGGAGCAACACCTGAATAAAAGTAACGTTCATAAAATTCGTATTTAAATATATTCAAGAGAATTCCATCGGACGATTTTTATCTCACGTATCACGCACCGTTTTGAAGAATATCTGTGGCTTGATTCACTCTCTGAATGAACGCGGGGTCCTCGCTATTGTCACTTTCTTGCTTTGCCACGAGAATTACCCTGTTAGCCAATCTAGCAATGGCAGCCGTATTGTCAACCATTTTTTGCGGATGACTCTTCGCTATAGCCTCTTCACACAGGAACGAATGCTTTTGCATTTGTTCCTCGGAAGTTCTGATGAAATCCCCACTGTCAGTTGCTTCGTCGCACAACGCGCGTGTCCTTTGCATCGTTTCTGCATATTGCTGTCGCAAATTTTCGAAATGTTCGTCCGCAGCTCTACTGTCCTGGTAAGTCATTCGAATTCGTCCGGCATTGATCAATTGCGGTGTTAAAGATTCAACTTGCGAAGCACTCGCGGTCAACGCTTCCGCCAATTTTTTGTTACCTCCGCTACCTAAAATTTTACAACAGGATCGTAGTAAAATTTTACAAGATTTTACAACAGAATTGTAGTAACAATACGTTCGCGTACCACCAGCAGCCACCATTCTGGCCGTTTTTGCTGCCCTGTTGGAAAATGTTCGAAGAGCGTGCGTTTTGTCGTTGAAGTTTTGCTCGCGGCCTAAAGTGCCTTCCGGGGCTAACACAGCGTCCGTAAATTGTTTCAAAGGCGTCGTTATATCGATGAAATCTTCGACCACCCTCGATACGACAGCTTGTTGTATTCTGTTTTTCAGTTCGTACAGTTTGTGCGACAACTGACGCGCAATTTCTTGAGCACGAGGTGTATTTCCTTGACCGTGAGCGCATAAATCTCCAAGTTGATGGGAGAGGTTGTCAACTTCGTCGCAAAGTTGCAAAATTTCCGCTTTATGTATGCCTGGCAAACCCTCGGCAACCTAACGTTCAGAGTATAAATCAACTAATAAACATGCACACAAATACCGCGATACCGACAGTAATTAGAGTTAAACCAAGTTCCTATTACCAGCATTTTAGAAGCAATACTCAATTTATACACGTAACTTACACTTGCTACGTGTTGCTGATTCTTTCCATTTGCGGCATTTAAATTGTTAAAATTAAACGATAAAATTTCGCACGTAACTATAACGTATCCATACATTCGTTACAAATAAAAAAGAAAAAAAAAAGAAACGCTATAATATTCGATTTATATACCTTCTTTCCTTCCTGTATGATCAAAGCTATAGCTCTCTGACCAAGTCCTTTGTCATCATGTTGCGGATTAAGAAGCCATTTACTTGCTTGCTCCAAACGACCTGCAACCGTGTGAGCAGTTTGCGTGGTTCCAGACTTATCAGCAGCAACTATAGCAGAGGCAATAGAACTGCGAAGTTCGTTTGTTTTTTCTTTTATACCACGTGCCAAAGCTTCCGCTTGCGGCGTAGTTCCTGCGAGAGTAAAAATATTACATGAAAAAAAAAAAAAAATTTGTAAAACATATTTTACACTCGGATATGACTACGGATGTAACTGTCATGCAAACCTTTCTCATTTTGTCTTAGTTCGCAAAGCGCATTGGTCATGGTAACAATTTGCGAAGTTAATTTTTGCAATGGTTCTGCCTGCGAAGGAGGAAGATATCTCTCCGCTAATCGTTGCGCTTGTTCGACTATTTGACGAAGACTCTTCTCTCCTACTCCACCGCGTAAAGCAAGTCCATCGTCCAACCAATCGTAAGCGGCTCTTATCCTAGATTCAATAGCACTTTGTGCCTTTTTCAATACCTCGAAGAAAGAAACAGAAAGGTACGAAAGAAATATACAAATTTTAAATTCTACATAAAAATTCTACGTAAAAATTGCCGATACGTACTGTTAATTGATCAGCGTCCCATTCTTCTTCGTCGTAAGTTGTAAGTTGCAACACCCTGATAATTTCATTTAATTCATCTGACATTCTGCCAGCTAAATAATTACGATTCTCAGCTGCTTCTTCCGCGCCTTTACTTCCTTGAGAGATAATGTGAATAAATATCTTCATAGAGCAGATGAGGATCGGCGCAAGTGTTTTTACCTGTTACACATTTCAATCTATAATTTCAGTTATCAAAATTAACAAACTTTACGCGATACGTCGATTATCTTTGTACTTACCTGATCCAAACAACGCACTAGAATTTCTCTGTGAACTTGATGAGTCAACTCTTTCTCACGAGCACTTACTTCTTTCGATACTTTACTGAGACACGGACTTAAATTTTTAAGAAAATGAACTAAATCTTCCATCGTTTCGATAACTTCTGTGACTGCCAAATAGTCCAATACCCTTTTGCATTCCCTAATAATTTTACGTACTTCGCTTTCATCAAAGCACAGCAACAAAGAACTAGTTCCCTGAAGGATACCACGCGAACCTTCTATAAGCTTTTTCCTAAAACAAAAAAAAATTATATTTTTAACATAATAAATTTTTTTTAATATTTCTGATTTTATAAGATTATAAAAATAATTTTGTAACGCAAATTTTGTCTTAATTTTAATACCTAGCTGGTCCAGAATATGGGTCTTGTTTCAACATAGCAGATGCCTCTTCCAAAAGACGCGAAGCTCCTTCAACTCGTTGTAAAGCAGCAGGCATATCTTGTTTAAGCAAAGCATCGTCAGAGGAATTAATCGTTTCTTTTCCTACCTATACATTAATAAAAAATCAAAGACAGAGTATGTAAATTGTTTTAGCAAAGTAAATTTAATTTCAAAGATTAATTTACCTTAACAAGATTTGCTACTGCCATACTAACTGCTTGCACAGGCCTTCCCAAATCAGGCATTGCATTTCCATCTTCAGCTTCCTCGTGTAAGATGACAAGTCTCGAAACCTATATTACATTGGTAAACAAATTTTTTCGAAATAAACTTACAAAAATTGATCTAAATTAACTTATCTTTTAAAATTATCTTACTTCACATATATTTCAAGGATAAGCAAATATTTCTTGCAAATACATATTAATAAAAGACAATTTAATCTATGTTTAAATTAGGTACAAAGAGAACTAAATAATAAAGAAAATTTGTAATAATTATAAATATTTAACACAAACTAATCAAATAGCAAAAACCGACGATATACAATAATTTCAAAATAAAATGTATTCTAAATAATTTTTGGTTCAAGATATACATCGACACGTTAATGTCATTAATTAATTTGTGTTTTTTGCATCGAAGCTAAATTAACATTGAAGCTATACAAACATATTCTATATTCTATTTTATATTCAAATATTCCAAAGGACACCAAATTTGGAAAACATTGACAATTTCATATGTGTATCAATGTGTGGGATGATCTGAAGATTGGTTAAGCATGTCCTTTTTTGGAAATACAAAGTGATCTTGGTCTGGATGACATAGTTTTTCATAATGTGTATGCAATGTCAGATTGAATTTCATTTAAGCTAAGTTTGTACACCAAAAGTTGAATTTAGTATCTCCGCCCTATATTTGTAGAATGATGTCATAGTTCTATATAAAGAAGGACAAGTCATTTGGTAGGTCTGTCACAATAAGTATACACCATCGTTCATAAGTAACTAAAGTCAAAATAAATCGTTAAAATTATAAATTACTTTATCAATCGATACGTGTTAAATAATATATGTTTGATAAACAATTCTATTATTTTATTATATAAGTCTGACGGATCCAAAAATGTATACAAACATATTTTTTGCAGGTGAATTAAATAGAATATGAAAAATATTTGCAGCGTATTTTATATGTACATGTGTATATTATAAAAAGTAAATTATTTTTTTAAAACGAAGATAATTAAGTAATTCGTTTTATCGAGCGTCTTTTTTTTTATCTTCCTCTTTTCTGTAGTCAAACTAAGAAATATTGATGCAACATAATGTTAATAATGATCCTATAAGTCTAGTAATTAAAAGATCAAGAAATAAATATATTTACCTGCTGTGCGACAGGTTCAAGAATACTTTCTATGGTTTTTGTGTGGAATACTGGCATTTTGTTACGTTAAAACGTAAAAATACCGATTAGAACGTATCCAGACGAAACGAATTCAATTGAAAATTCAACGAAATAATCGCATGTGAAAACATCAACAACAAGAAGAACTAAACGAAATTATCTCACGAAGTAACGCGAAACAACTTATCCGACCTACTAGAATGAGAGTACGTAATTCTAGCCGTGGATGGATCACGATCAAGAATTACGATTGTACTATTCAAGAAAATCGTATCAATACAGAGAAACCTAAAGAACATTGCGTGTTCGCCTTGATGTACCACAAACTAGGTCGCGAATTTATTCCAACTTGTAAAATTTTATGAAATTCTGACAGAGTTCAAGAAAAATGTAGGATTTATTGATAATAAAGATTTTTCTTTTTATCCTAAAACCTCACGTAGCAGTATTAAGTTTCGGATTATAATGACACTAAACTAATTGCAAAACGCTAAAGTTTTATAACATTTGAGACTCCCGCCAAAATTTTAATTAGATCATCAACTAAAAATAAAATAGACCGGATATGAAATGGGATTTTGTGTCTCAGAGTCTGAAATACCGGCCAGGAAAAGAAATCACTAATTTTTTAGCGCCTTCTATGCTTAAACAACGGTGAATTGAAAAACTATACCAAGTAAAATAATATGATGCAGAATCTGCCTAAATATATATCGTGTTCCAAACATGTGCCACAAAAAACATTGATTGTCTGATCTATCTAGTTAGTTAATGATCAAATTCGTAATCATAATCATGATTTGTCAAGGCGGATGCACAACAAGACGTAATGAAGTTAGTATTAGGAATACTCGTGAGTCGTACGGTACGTCTGAGAGAAAACAACGAATTTTTATGTTGTTGACAATTATTAATTACATAAAATGTGTAAGATTTTTGAATTACAAATTACAGGGCAAAACTTTAAGATTTGCAAATTTATTTCCAAACGTTATATTATATTTATAAATTTTAATTTTATGTCAATTTTATGTCAGCAGAGGTTAATGAATTAAACGAAATAATTTATAATATCAATCCATCACGAAGAATATCGCAGAAAACGTCGAAACTTGGCTTGTATCTTATCGGGATAACAGGTAATATAACAAAAAATGTATCAACATCTGTAAATTCATTCGTATAATTTTTTTTTCAGGAGGCATTGCAACAGCTATCAGTGTAATATGTATTCCATTTGTGAGCCCTGCGTTTCGCAAAGTATGTTTACCTTATGTACCAGCAACATCTCAGCAAGTAAAAAATGTGTTGCAAGCTTTAGAAGGACGTACCGGTTCTTTGATTGATCTTGGAAGTGGAGATGGACGTATAGTAAATATTTCTTTGCTATAACACATTTCGTTACATAGCACAGTTCATGTCACTATATGTCAAATTACAATGACTTTATGCACAGGTCTTTGCAACGGCAAAAGCAGGTTTTAAAGCCCATGGAATTGAATTAAATCCTTGGTTAATATGGTACTCCAGATTGAAAGCTTTAATCAATAAATCGTCGTCACAAACCAAATTTATAAAACAGAATTTATGGAAGCATAACTTAGACAAATATAACAATATCGTCATATTTGGTGTTGATCAAATGGTAAATCTTGTTTATTTTTTATTTTATTTTATTTGTTATTATTTTTTATAATTCTGTTCTATAAAATATAACAGCACAGCATACTTTCAGATGAATGATATCGAAACAAAATTTATTAAAGAGTTGCAAGAAGATTCTGTCATAATTGCTTGTAGGTTTCCACTTCCTACTATAAGTGAAATAAAAACAATTGGCGAAGGTGTTGATACCGTTTGGGTATATAAAATTTCAAAAAATTTAAAATAGTATAATTAGATATAAATTGAAATATTTATAAACATTGTAAATATGTAATTACAAATAAATTATTCCGTCTATTCTCATAAATCATGATACATACACGTTATAATTAGTTTTCAGCAGACTGTCGAATAAATAAATTTTTATAATTTATATATTATAAAATTTGCATATTAGTATCTATATACATTTTTATCAGTTAATTACATATTTTACATTCATATAGTATTTGTCATATAGTATGGTTATATTCATATATATAATTTTAATAATCTGAATCTTATGATTAATCATATTATAATATTTATAAAATTTAAATTTGAGTATTTTTAATATTCTGTAATGAAAAATTGTGCTACTAGATTTAAAAATCCAAATATTGGAATACTTATGTGTAATAACGTAGAAAAGATCGTCAATCTTTTTTGTTGTTTCAAAATTGCCAGATATAATAAACTTGGTAAAGTAAAGATATAAATAAAACCGCTAAAGGCACCTGTATATCGTATTATTGTACCAATATATGGTATAAATACTGCGAATAAAATGCATATAGATACTAAAACAACATTGATTAAAATAACATAATTTGTATTAAATGTCTTACATATTGACATAAGTAATTGAACACGTAGCATATATGCAAGTAATGGATAAACAGTTAATAATTGAAATAAAAGAACAATTCGAACACCTACTGTTAAGCCGTTCCATTTTTGAAAATTATTTAATAAATTCTGTAAAAAAAAATCAATTTTATTTTTCATCTTTTTTTTTCTAATAGCATGTTGTTTAATTTGATATTTTACTTACATCTTCTATGCATAACTTGCTCAGTGGAAAACAAATATAAAATACTACACCTACTATGATATAAGTTGAAGTAACCAAAAGATAAGCTATTGAAAGATCTCTTCCCTGTCAAAGACAAAACTTCTCAATAATTTAATTGAATTTATAAAGAAAAAAAAAATAACATTATTTACATTTTTGCTTTGATCATGATTATTCTGCATTATAGTAATTACAATGTTGTGAATGAAAAATGATAATGCCAACATTCCAGAGAGTGCAGGAAATGACAATTTCAATGTCCAACTCGTGGTCCATTCTATTTCATTCATATTAATACCCCATGAGTATGATTTAATCAAAACAAAGATAATTAAATATATAACTGACACAGTTCCTATGAGATACACGAAATCATAATTTCATAAGTTAAATAGACCTAAAAAAAAATGTTAAATTATTTACATACTTACCAAGCGAATTAAATTTTGTAAAAAAAGTTGGACTATTAAAATTCAAAAAAGGAAATATTAATAAACCAAGAAAAATAGGAACTGTTTTATATAAATCCCAAAATGGTCCTAAAGTATTGTATGTATAATCGTGAATTACTAAATTTGTGCTATTATAGATTATTCTTTTTGGACATAGCACTAGAATGAAAATAAATAATTATATTAATCTTATAATGTATATAATGAATAGAATATACTTACCTTCTGATGCATACGAAATATTATCATTTGCAGAATATTGAGATACTATACTATCTATAAAAAAAAGCATTAAATTTTTGAAATTTATATAAAAAATACAGTATTTTAAGTATTTTATGTATATTTACCATATATGAAATTTACAGAATTATATAAGAAATTAGACATTAGGACCCAGTAAGCTATTGTTGCACCTAGCAAAACTGCTATACTAAAAGTTTTGGCAACATATTCTATCCATTTGTTAAGATATATCCGACATAACTGAATTACTTCAATACCTTTTTGTCCATCTAAAATATTAAGTAACATCATAAATATATTGCTGTTATTAAGTTTTTAAAATATAAATAAAAAGAATGAAAGAAATTCATTACCATAATATTTATGTACAAGTAGAAGACAATAAGCAGTATATAGACATAAACCGCTCATTACAAGTATTAAAATAATACCGGGGAAGAAACCAGCCATTTGAATACCCCATGGTATTGTTAATAAAGAGGAGCCTAATATTGTGTTCCATATCGAAAAGCTACAATACGTAATATATAATATATAATTACAAGTATTAATCATTTATTTAAAATATAAAATATGTAAAATACAAAAATACAGAAAAAGAGACTTAAAAGTCACAATTCTAAAAAAAATTAGGAAAGATATGATAATGATTGCTGATATTATAACAGTATGGATTGCCTATGGATATATTACATATTCAAAAAATTCTTTTTGTCCAAATATTCTGTAAATTAACACTAAAATACTAGTGACTAGAAAAATATATTATGTATTATTTATTTTATATATATACATATTTTATTATATATTACATGTATTTACAGATTATATATATCCAAAGAAACAAATAACTTATTATCTACATTTTTCATATATATATATATATATATATATATATATATATAGCGTATAGTATATATATAATATATATAATACATATATGTACATGTATATGCAAAGAAACAAAGAAACAATATGAAAATCTACAAGATTTTTTGGGAAAAAAATTATAAATAAAAATTATTAATTATTTTGAGAATTTTCGTATTAATATTCATCGAAATCGTAGCATTCTACATTACGCATATATTTTACAAAAGTTACAAAAGTTCCAAAAATATTCTTTCGTAAATATTGACAAAATATTGGGGGAAAATTGCAAAATAAAAATTATTAGTTATTTTAAGAACTTTGATAATTTTTGTATTAATATCCATCGAAATTCGATCGCAGCATTTCGTGTGGTTAAGTACTAGCTACGGGCATTGACCTTTCGGGTGGCCGTCTGTTACCCAGGCAACCGACGGAGCACTAACCCCTTCTAATGTGAATATACCGTGTAGTCGTCACAACCACCCGATGGTGGTCGAAACGTGAGCGACTATTAACCATATTCTTTTAACAATCCTTCGTTTTCATATCTTAAAACCATGCATCCACCTTCGTCTGTTACGTTTCTTCTTTTCTTCTGTCTTTTCTTTTTTTTTAAAAGTGAAATAACCCAACGTATCAATGTGCACAACTTAAAGTTTCTCTGTTTTATGTTATCATTAGGTGTGTGCTTTTAAGATGTGAAAATGAATGATAGTGTATTCAGCTCTTAAATGTTAATTAAAACACATAATATATGTAAATAGTAGTGAAATTTAATGTCAGAGAAATAAGTTTCAATATCCTTTGAGATTTAATTTTAACGAATGGAATTTCGATTCATGCAGGTAAGTTTCTTCTTTTTTACATGATGTGATGATATTTTGTAACAATGAAATATCAAAGTTTAGACATTTAATTAGTTTCATTAATATTCGTTAGTTTTACTAATTTCTTTTGTTTTTAAATTTCAAGTTAATTTCAGAAAATTAAAAATTTGCAAAACTTTTTTATTAAAGATTTTTTTATTAAAGATTCGGCGAAAATATCATAAATAATGTGTATACCATTGAATGTGCAATTTAAATAGATTGAGGGCATGAAAATTGTTATTAATCATGATATAATATAAGTTATTTTTTATATGCATCTATCAGACATAAGTGAAGAATGAGGAAAATGATGTATTGCTAAAAAGAAGCAAATTATCTTCTGTGTTCAAAATGCATGTAAGGAATTTCTGATGCAAGATCTCATTTTTCTCTCATCATCGACCTACTAAAAATATGACTACCAAGAGATAACAAAAAATTTATGAACACGATTAGATTTCTGAACACTAAGAGAATTGACCCAGAACCCTTTCTTGATGATAACGTGATAGCTGATAATAATTTATAATTAATACTATATTATGCTATTGGTGCTAAATTTATCAGTGTAATTAGTAAAAACTTTCGTTTGCTAATCAACAATCATGTGAAATGTAAGATTCTAGAAATATCCTTCTATAATTCTAAAATAACATAATCCAATATGAATAACTAAGTTACTTACATTGTGACTATAGAGCTTTGTTTTGATTTAATATCCTTGCATGTTTCCACAATCTCCACAGTTTCCTATTGCAATAAAACTAAGATAAAAATTTATCTGTAATTTGTTCTATGAAGGCTGTTTGTATTTTAATTCCTATATTTTTATTATTGTAATGTATACAATAAGATAAAAATTTTAAAAATCTTAATACAAAAACTTTTATAACTATTTCTACTTTTATAACTATTGTACTACTAAGAATTTTAAGTTTAAGCAATATTTTTTTACTAAATAGAATTTAATAACTGCGGTAGAATTAAATTAGATAGTTAATGTTATTTTCATGCATTTCAAACTATCTAACCTCGATGAATATTATAGCAAAAGACATAACTTTATATTGTTTGTGGTATTCTCACCAGATCGGTATTATGGATTTCATAACATCTGTCTTGTATTACACTTAAGGAGGAAGAGGTATTTAATACTAAAGGTGTAACTAAAGTATGATCATCGGTAAGGGGTGGTGGTCTCTTTGGTACTTGTATAATGTTAGAATGTCGACTACAACTTCCTAAACTACCATACCTGTGAAAAATATTTATGATAAGCAATTATTATTTATAATAACATTGATAGTGACGCTTGGCAGAAAAAGCAATACTCGTCTTATTTATAATAAACGGAATTATTGTTAAAAGACGATAAGAAAAATTTAGTACTTGAAATGACTATTCGTAGAAGTGCTCTCTAAATCACTAGTCTCAGAGTCTTGAAATATAACAGGTTCTACACTAGTGTGAGATTCTGAAGAAAGTAAAGGTGCGCTTTCAGATCCACTGTCATGGTGTATGATGCAAGGTTCCCAATCATTCATACATTTATACATGTTATATTTAATTTATGCATATGCATATGATATAAATGAAACTACCAAAGTAAAAACATATATTATTAAACATTTACATTATATACTCTTAATTGTACATGACACAAAAATTACTTACTTGTAATACATATCATTATATGCATTCATATAAAACGCAAAAGTTTTTTGAAATTCACATAACTTTTTGAAATTTAATGAATCTTAATCCTCGTAGAAAGTACAAAACCAAGAATTAAACAGATAAAACTGAAATTTTATGTTTTTGTTACGTTTTATTTAAAGTATCAAAACCATAAATCCATTTATATTTAAAAATTTCACTTATTTCTAAGATACTGTATAATTATTCTATAAACGATACAACTTGTAATATAATTTATAATCCAACTTTTAAAGCATTCACACTTTCACGAGTGAAACTTCAGGAAAACTGTTGTTTTAAACAACTAAACGTCTGTTTTGTAAACCCGCGTTCTTATATCGGACATCCTTGACATAACAAGCTCCCTCCTCCTCATTTTTCTTTACTAATGCTGATCGACAGCATAAGTAAATCATCGTCTACGCGTGCGTGTATTTTTTACTTAAATTTTTTTCCTCTGAATTTTCGAATATTCCAAAGAAAAAAGATATCTCTAATAAGAGAAGATATAAGGGATTCAAATGTTGTAACATATCTTTCCATTTAGAGAAATAGTTAATCTTTTCTTCGATATTAAATGCAGACGTTATGTATGACTTTATACTTTGTAATTTTAATATATAAAAATGAAATTTAAATGTTGTTTATCAAAACCATATAAAACGTAAATAATTCACTAATAAATATTTGATAAGCAAAATTTTTCTTTATAAGTCTACGAGTCTACTTTCTTATCAGACTAAATTATCTCGTGTAGTCGATAATTTTAATTCTAAAATAGATAATAGAAAATAGGTTTTTACAATTAAGATAAGATTCTTGTTCTAAATATTATGCGTCAACTTAATTACGAATACGAAATGAACGTGGAAAATTCTCTGTTTAGGATCGTTGATGACTAGCTTGCTTGATCATATTTCTCGAAAAAAGTGTAATATCACGTTAGCGTAGCACTATTAGCTTAGGAACATTGAATCATGCCCTTATAGACGAGAATATTCTAGAGAAAATTTGTGTACACTGAATTTAAACTTATTTGTTTAAGATAATAATGTGATAATATTCATTTGATTTATCATTTTTGTTCCTTTACCTTGCGTGATTCATATTATACGAGAGTTACCATAAAAATTAATAAGACATCAAACATAAACTATAATCATTGAAATTCATTGTCAAACGTTTACGTCTTATTATCGTTGTTATACTACATAGAATATTAGTGTATCGCGTTTGAAAGATCTATCGTCATAAAGCCGATATTATTAGTCGGTGGTAAAGCGCGGGCGCAATGTTTCAAGATGGGTGACCCGTGCCCTTGTGTGTCATTGGTAGACAAAGTTCAGTCTGCTAGCAGACACCGAGGACGTGTTATGAAATTCGCGAAGCTGAAATCTTTTTCTGTTTGAATACAGTTACGGAAATAATTATATATTTTATTCCAGTTGATGCTACATTAAGTGTAATATTTGAAAAATGTTAAGCACGGTGACGAGCAAAATTATAGAAACCCGAGTATATGATGGGCAAAAGCCGGGTACGTCCGGATTGCGAAAAGCCGTGCGGATATTTATGCAAGAACATTATACGGAAAATTTTATTCAAGCAATATTGCAAGCTCTTGGGGAACAATTGCTTGGTAGTACGTTAGTCGTTGGTGGCGATGGAAGGTATTATGGGAAAGAGGTAGTTAAAAAAATCATCAGGATTGCAGCAGCCAATGGAGTAAGTTGTATCTAAGCTTATAAGTGTATAATCACTCGCTTGATGTAACGCTTTTTCATTTGATCAAACAAGTTTTTTATTTTATTGGTTATGTATCATTTATTTTAATCATCATTGCGCTAGGTAAAGAAATTAATAGTCGGGCAAAATGGAATACTTTCGACTCCAGCTGTGTCTACTATAATAAGAAAATACAAAACTTTAGGTGGAATTGTCCTAACAGCGTCTCACAATCCTGGTGGACCTGATGCTGATTTTGGTATTAAATTCAATTGTGAAAATGGTGGCCCTGCTCCGGATAATGTCACAAACAAGATTTATGAGACTACTAAAGTGCTCAAAAATTATAAAATTATACCTGATATAGCTGTAGATATAGACAAGATACATAGTACTACAATTCAGGTGGATGAAAATCCATTTACAGTAGAAATAATAGATTCTGTGGATGATTACTTGGAACATATGAAGAATATCTTTGACTTTTTTAGTATTAAAACATTGTTGCAAGGAAGTAATGATCGTCCTGCTTTTAAAGTTCTTATCAATGCAATGAATGGAGGTACATAAAACTTAATTGATAAATTTAATTATTTGATATTTATTGAAAGTTATTTGATAATTTCTAGTCACTGGTCCGTATGTAAAACGAATATTTAGTCACGAATTAGGCGTTGATGATTCAAGTATTGTTAATGCAACTCCGTTAGAAGATTTCGGTGGACTTCATCCTGATCCAAATTTAACGTATGCCAAAGATTTAGTAAATGCTATAAAAAATGGTCCGTATGACTTTGGTGCTGCTTTTGACGGAGATGGAGACAGAAATATGGTAAATAATATATTTAATTGATATGAGAAATAATTAATATGAAAGAATATAAATTTATGCGTGACATCCTTGTAGATACTAGGCAAAAATGCTTTCTTTGTTACACCTTCTGATTCGTTAGCTGTATTAGCTGCCAACTTAAATTCAATACCATATTTTAAAAAGACTGGTATCAAAGGATATGCTAGATCCATGCCAACAGGCGCTGCGGTAGATAGAGTTGCAGTTAAAACTGGTGTTAAATTATATGAAGTACCCACAGGCTGGAAATATTTTGGTATATGTTAATTTTTGCACGTGTCTTTATAATGTATTTTGAATATTGAATTATTTATTATGTTTTGTCATTAATATTATGTATAATGTAGGTAATTTAATGGATGCTGGTCATCTGTCACTCTGTGGAGAAGAAAGTTTTGGGACAGGTTCAGATCATATTCGCGAAAAAGATGGAATATGGGCTTGTCTCGCGTGGCTTAGTGTAGTTGCAAATCTTGGAAAGTCTGTAGAAGATGTATTATTAAATCATTGGCAGACGTATGGAAGGAATTTCTTTACAAGGTATTATTTTTATCATATTGCTTATGCTTAATTATTGTACTCTATTTTGTAAATAATGTTCTAATTTTCGTTATAACCAGATATGATTATGAAAACTGTGATTCTGAAGCTGCAAATAAAATGATGCATCACGTTGAGTCAGAAATACAGAAACCTGAATTTGCGAGTTCAAAATTAACATCTGGAAGTAAAACATATGTCGTAAAATTAGGCGATAATTATTCGTATGTAGATCCTATTGATGGAAGCCAAGCTAGTAAACAGGTATTGTATATCTATAAATCTATCTATAAATATATCTATAAAAATTATATCTATAAATTCCATATACTATGACAATATCATACCAGTATGGATTACTACGTAATTTTATATAACAGGGGTTAAGAATTCTATTTCAAGATGGTTCTCGTATAATTTATCGTTTATCTGGTACGGGAAGTTCTGGAGCTACTATTCGCGTGTATGTCGATAGCTATGAAGATGATCCAGCATCTTTGAACAAAGATGCTCAAGAAGTTCTTAAACCATTGGTTGCTATTGCGTTAGAAATAAGTAAATTACGCGAATTTACTGGTCGTGATGCGCCAACCGTAATTACATAATACGTGAGTTCTTTATCGTTATCAAATCGTACATACATGAAACATTATAAGCAACTTTTATAATGACATCAGTGAGTTGCAATTATCATTCAAAAGATCGTTACATAAACGCATACCGTGTATAAATCACAAGTTCGATAAAATTCTTCCTAAAGATATAGAAGATATAGATAGATAGAATTTATATAACATTCAATAATAAATATTTATATGATTTCGATATGAAATTCGAACATCCATTGCAATAATAAAGCTTGTTTAATTATGAAATATCGTAAAAATTTTTTAATAATGTAATTCATAATGTCGCATGTACGGGTATCGATGTTAAAAAATATCCAATGTTAGGAAAATGAACGGTAGCTTCATGTTTCATATCTTTTTATACAAAATTTTTTCAAATTTTTCATTTAACTATAAAAATATTAACTCTGGTATGGTTGTTATACAAAAAAATAATTTACTAAAACAAAATTATACTTATATATAGGAAAATCCAAAAGAATATAGAATCAATAACGAATCTAAGATCACGCGCATCTTTATACGTGGAACTGTTGTTTGCCAAAGGTGTTCAAGCATGCATAAAGATGGAAATAGTTTGACCCTTCGTTATTTGTATAATGTTACATGAAGTTATAAAAAATACTTTTAAGTTTAGAATTAAATGTTGGTTTTAAAGTATAATTTTTTTGTTATAAAAAATATTAAATATAATTGAATTTTTTTATGTGTAAAGTAATAAAGAATCCATATATATATAACATTGTACAATTTTTGTCGAAGGGTTAACAAAAAAAAAAAGTAACTTCGATTATGGTTGAAAATAATATATTATATTATCAATTTTTAACTATCTTTTTATTCATTTTATGATTCTTTTCTTTTTTTTATTAAGATGGCAGTTGCTCTTTTTAATGATAAGAACGAAGTTTGCTATAAATTTCACAATATTATTTTTACAATACTATAAAGTTGTAAAATGTAATTCACTTCGATATAATTTATATAAATGAAGGCACAACGTATAAAAAAGTTTGTAAGTTATGTAAAACACTTTATTTAAAGACAGTTAAAGCTCAATACAAATTGCGCATGAAAAATGTAAATAATTGTAAAATGTTAATTTTTATAATCAAAATAGAAAATTTATTTTATACAAAAATGTTTAAAACATATGTAATTTATTTTTTATTATCTATAATTGATTTATCAAAATTCTACATTGTAAAATATTGTCTATGTACATTTAAAAATTTAAATATTAAATTTGAAAAGTAAATTTTTTTTAAATATTTAGTTTTATAGATGCCAGTTCCGTTTAATTGGAAAATATTACTAGCTTTTTACATTACATTATTGCTGTATATTTTTATTAGCTATTTTTTTTATTGATAATTATTTCAAATACCATGTAATGTAATTGTTTAGTTCTATTTTACTTATTTATATGGCATAAACAAAACAATTATGATATACATTTTTTGTTTTATGCTTTGATTATAAAACGAAATATGAATTGATAAATTAAACCAAAAGCAGGGATGCATGAAGACAGCGCTATTTCAAATTTCCAAAAATCATGGAAAAAATATTTTTCAATATCATGATTTAGTGAAATTTGAAATTATGAATATATTAGTGTAGATTGAAAGTTTTTGCTAAGATATTCGGTATATTGCAATAATGGCGTATCATGAAAATGAATATAAATAACTTTTATATAAATCTGTTTCATTTTACAATTTTATAAAATATGCCGACTATCTTATTCAAATTAATTGATAGAATAGGATATACCTAAAAATTTGTAAAAATAAAATCAATAAGATTGTAAAAATGTAAATGATAAATGCAAGAAAAAATATAAAACTTAATTGGTATATGTAACAAAATTTATAACTGATATAATCAATTGAAAAATTATTATAAATCTTATGATATAAAAAGTAATTATTTTTCTATACGCATTACTTTTTTATTAATGTAATATTTTCGAGTATTTTGCTTTTTTTTCTAAATATTATATTCGCCATGAAAACAAACTCTGGAAGGAAAATATTGTAGAAATTTAATTCAGAAGTTTTAATTTACGAAAGTATATATTACAAGATCATTCGTCTCAATTACATTTATTCATATTGCATATAAAGTTTTAAGTAATGGCAGTATGCAGCAATATATTTATGGAAGTGGAATGTATTTCGTAAAGTGAAATTATAATATTGTATTGATATATTGGTGAAAATTTTAAACACATTGTTGAACAATTGCAGTACTTTTTGAAAGAAATTCAAGAAGAATTTTGTAAATATAGTTAAAGGAAAGGAGGATACTTGGGGACCTGAGTCGACGCAACGCCTATTCAATCTCATAGTTATATCATAAACATGAAAAAAAACTAACTCATTTATACTCAATATCTTTGTCATTTTATTATTAATTTGTACATTGTCGATTGTTGTCAGTGATTGATATATTAATATATATACACGTGATATTAATATATTAATGCATTAAGTAAAAACAGCAAAAATTGAAATATAATTAACAAATAGATGAATTGATCTATCAAGTATAAATGAGTGGAAAAATTTTGGATATAAAATTTTTTATTCATGTTTTGTGATGTAACATGAATATGTAATACGGCAATGTGTCATAGAGACCAGCAATGACTGCCGATTTTAATGTAAAATTATTAACATGTAATATGTATATCATATTGAAATACTAATTATTCATTGTAGGTATATGAATGAGTGGTTCTTCATAAACACGTGATCTTAGATTTCAAACACAAAGATTACCAATTGTTAAATAGCATGGACTTTTCTTCATTTATTAATATCTTTTCTTTTACGTGATGCTATTATTTCGAATATTTATTTAACTGATGATTAAAATATAGGAAAAGCCATATCAGAGATGCGTCTCAGAACATTATATTATTTCTGTAAGGTCTATATTATAAAATACGCGTTGTTCGTTGTTAAAACGCAGATTCTAATGTATGCTAAACATCAGACATAGACCGCATCGTCAGGCGAATTTCGTGAGGATGCATGACGTTACATCATGTCACCGTCATTCTATTCCTACATCACTTGCACGCGTCATGCGACAAGTTATGTCTTACGTAATGTAGACTACCATTTATAATCAAATGTTTTTTCAATAAAAAAATGTTCATAGTATTTTCTTTCAAGAAAATAAATAATAAATTATTCGATATAAATTAAATTTTTTAAACAAAATCATTTTAAAAAATAATAAAATTTAATAAAAACACGAAACGATATTTAAAAGATTATTTATTCATATAATTATTGTACAAAACAATGTTCCTTTTTGTATCAGTTACTAATAAAAGTAATTTTACGAAAATTTTAAACGTTGTAAATATTTTGTAATCATATAAATATAAACAGAATACAAATAAGATACGAAATAAATACAAATGGAATACAAAATCAATTTAACAATCGCTATCATCTATCTCAGGTATGAAGAATATTGATGAGATTGTCTGATATATATTTTTTTTCGCAATTGAAGTCCTAATGTATCATCAATAGGTAGTTGAAATAATCAATATTTTTCAAATTTATTTAGTATTATTTAGTCTATGCAGTAAATTTGGTTTAATCAGTAGTATTTTTCAATCATCTACTAATGCTTTAATCTAATCTAACAACTGTTATTTGTTTTCCCATCTCCATTTATCTATACTAGATCACTAGATTGTATAATAGATTCTATAATACATTACATACAAATATTAGGGGACATGGATATGAAGCGATAAAAAAAAGAAACATTTGATTTTTTTATTAAGCAAGAAAAGCAAACGACATATCAAAGAAAGTTGTTTGATTATGCAAATGAGATGCGAAGTCAATTATCGTGGTTGAGTAGCAATTTTTATCGTTTCATATTCATTGAAATATTCCCTTTCAATTTTTATGAGCAGTCATGACATCATTAACCATAACTATTAACCATATTTCTTTCCTTTATTTTTTCGACTATGCAACGCTGCATACAAATAATCTAAACCTGATTACTTGAATAAAATATGTATTTTGCTCATTATATTTGCAATTGAATACACTAATAATTCCACGATTTTTAATAAATCGATTTTTACTGAAAAAATATTTTGTTACATAAAATTTTGCTTTTTCGTAAACATTTTGACATACTTCCGGTTTGATATAATCCAAAATGGAGAATTCTTTGAATAATATAGAACACGAAAATGTTGACGAAAAATATTCTAGTTTTTGTTCTTCTTGTAATTCCGCCTTGCAATCTATATGTAGCATCGGAATACCATCATTTTATGAATTAAATAGTGAAAATAACCTAATATCTAAAATTGAAAAGAATGAAGATATTACAAAACATATCGGAACGATAAATGTAAATGAATGTACATTGGATGATTGTATTGAAGAAGAAATTTTTGTTAAAAATACTGACACTTCTAAAAATTTAATGGTAGCAATGAAACATCATACATACGAAAAAGAAGAAATTAACAAAAATGATGATAACAAAATTGGTTGTTTCATAACGAAAACATTTAAATATATTGAATCATCACCTACAGTAAATATAAATTTACGTTTAAAATTATCTTTGTTAAATTATTCATGTTCAAAAATAATTGAAACAATAAGATAATTTCTAATAAAGCAATATCCATTAATTAGGGTTCTGAAAGAAAAAAAAAACATATTATTTTATGTGACAATAAAAATAAAACTTTCACATCGGAAACAGAGATATTAAAATTTACAAAAAAGAATACATCACCTAGCAATGATGATATTTTAGAAGATATTCAAAATCATCGTAAAGAAATACTTAGAAATATTAAATCAATATTGTATCTTTGGTGAGTATTTGGAAATATACAAATCATATTTTCAAGTTTTTAATTTATTATTTCTTTCTTTCTAGTAACTATATTAATATTATGCGTGAGGTTATACTTCAACAAATTCATAAGAAACAGTCCAATGAAAGACGTCAGAAAGTTATTCTCAGAGATAGATAAAATTTATTATATAACAAATATTATATAATATTTCAATATAAGAATCTTCATAATTATTAGGAATTAAAAATTTCAATTGTTTTTATTTGTTTCATGCCATATCAAAGTCATCTCTCTGTAATATAACAATGTACAAAATTAATAAACACAGTAAATACAAAGAAACATATTATAGGACATGGATGTATACTTACAGCATCGTTGTATTCCAATACATATTTCTTAATAGCAGATGTGTCCACCCAAGTAACAAAATCTTCCAAGTTTCTAGAAAAATAACATTTAAAAAAATTATAAGGCATATGTGCCAATTATTAATTGATTGTCTTACTCTTTTTTTATTATTTTAAAGTATTTAGTTTAGTTTACCTTGTGACCAGAAAAGCTGGATCTTTTACAACTTCTGTACCAACTCTAACATGACCTTGTTCTATTAATTGTGTTGCCATTTTTAAATTTTGACTCATTTTATTTCGTACCATAACAACTGGCAATCGTCTTCTACAAAATGAACTTGCGCTGACTTTTTGCGTTAGTAATAAATCCCATTTTGTTGCTATAAGTCCCATTATATACAATTTTTCCAACAATAACGCACTCTGTTCTATTCGAAATGGATGTTCCGCATCAATTTCTTTAATTTTTTTCCCTAATTCGCGAATTTCTCGTGCTAATTTATTATACCTGGAATAATTGAAAATTTGTTATTTAACTGATATTTAATTAATTTAATATAATTTGATGTTAGTAAAACTACAATAGACTTACTTCGTATAGTCGTCTCTTTTTTGTATTCGATAACGTTTCAGAATTTTCACTTCGTGCAGATTGTTATCTGCTTCCCATGATATAAAATCGACTTTCTTCAGCAATTTTTGTTCGTGATATTTTAATTTTCGTACCATGATTGTGTGAGAAACGGGAATAACAGTAGGGAGATAAAGCGATGAAAATTTGATTAATAAGGAAAGATATCTACTTTGATTCCGATATTTTTCGATGCATATTTTGATATTTTGTGAATAAATGACAATATCTATATATTTATAATTATTCTAGGCTTAACTTCACTTTGTTACAAGAAAGATTTCAGATCTCAGTTAACCTTTTTGCATTTTCGATGTAAAACAATAAAATCACGTGGTTCATGAATTCGTAAAACGCATCACGAAGTAGTACTATTAATTCTCGTATAACTCGTGTAGCAATGGAAACAAAAAGGTACAATTTATGACGTCACGCATCCCCATTTGCTTCCCGTTCTGGCAACACTGGTGTGAGATGAATGTATAGACTTCGTAGGACGTCATGAATATACTTTATTTTTGGTATAGAGGTTAAGTTTTCATATAAAAGGAGATTAGATTATGTATTTATATAATATTAAAATTTTTGTTATATGTTCTCTTTTATTTAATAATTAAATGAAGCAATCAAGAAATAGGATTTATATTTATCAAGTTCATATAATTATATGATATAACATATTATTTAATAATGAATAAGAAAGATCGTAAAGTAGAGCCTGGTGATGGTTTACGCTCTTTAAAAAGTACAATGTTATTTCGTGCAGTTAATTATGAATTATATATTAGACCGGTAAGATTATTGTACAAATTAAAAATTATATAAAGTTCAATAAAATCATATAAATTATATATACTAACAAAATATGAGTGTATATTGTTGATAAAAATAAAACAACCGAATTTATTTTTCAGAATAAAATGGTAATGATGTTTGGAGCTATCGCAATATTCAGTTGCGTAGGATATATTATTTATATGCGATATAATTCTAATAACGCGAAATATTATTCTGCGATTACATCTGATGGGTCAGTTGAGTTTAAAAAGAAAACATCAAAATGGACAGTGTAGTTTACTGCATTTTATGTAAATAACAATTACGTTTAACAATTTACGTTACATAATTACTATTTGTAATGTTATTTATATACTACAGCTCGTTTCATTGCTAATTGCTTATTAGGTATTATTCCCTGTACATCTCAGTGATATGTAAACAAATGTATTTAACAATCCAACATCCTCTGTAAAAATATTTTGCTGTAACAGTTTTAAGTTCTCCAATTTTTATTATATTTAAAATTTAAAATTGGTGTAAATTTTAGTAGTTCATTAAAACTAGCATACTATTATTTCGATAATATTTATAACTTCAACAGAATTATATATTGTTTTATAAAATATGAATATTGCATTCTGTATTACATTTATTTCATATATAAACACGTAGAAAATTAACTTTTCTCACTGCATCATTCAAGTTATCATTTTTGGCAGTATGTACAAGGTCGTTTAAAATTTGAAATACAGTTAGGTATGCTACAATGAACAGTTTTTGTTAATATAATTACAACGCTACAACGAATGCAGGAAAATATCATTTATGTATATCTTGTACTAGAAGGAACAAATGTTATGGAGTATAATTTTAGAACCAATTACGTTCGTTCTAGCATATACCATGATAATTTTTACAAAAATTTAAACGTTCTGAATTGGTCCAGATGTTTAACTAAGGAGTGTTCTAAGTTTAAATTACATAACAACGTTACTAAAAATATATGTGTATATTTTTACGTATATATGTATGCCTATGTGCACACGCGCGTGTATATAGATTTTTATGTAAATATTAAAAATGTATATCTGTAATATTTTCCTTCATGTGATCTGTAAACGCTTAAAATATTAGTAATATCTAGAATATTTAAAAAATTAATAGAATGCACTAACATAAGAATGCTATTATAAAACATAAAATTAAAATATCTGATCGAATTTTTACCCAATATTTTTGGAAATGAAATGTAAAACATTATTACGATAAATTAATTGTATGTTTTATCGATTTTAATTGAAACCTTCATTTTGCACTTTATGTAAATTGCAAACTATTGGAACTATTTAAGATACAAAAGATAAGATAGTTTTTACATGAGATTATGACATCTACAAATATTGAACAAAGTTATGTACTCTTTTTAGAACATTCCTTTCTTTTTCATTCATCTGTTATACATGTACATATTAATTGTATAACTGATTTCAAATCCGAAAAAATATAGTGTCTGAATTTCTTTTTATGTATGATATATACATAAAAGAAAACTATAATCATTATTTTATTTGGAAGATAGTAAACAAGATCTAACTATAATTAATAGTTTGTATTGAATTTTAATAATTTCAGATTTAAATTTCTGTGAACAAATCGCTTATTATTAAAATAATAGATTAGTATTTTTCATTACTCATCGATATTTTCGTCAATAAATCGTATTTATACATATTAATTTATTGTTAAAGATATGGCGATATAATTGAATATAAGATACTGTATAAAGATAATATTTTATAAAGCATATTCGTTGGTAGAAAAATTGTATTTAAAAAAATATTCTTGGAAATATGTAAAAAATATTTCTATTTTTATCTATAATAAGAATGATTACTTAGAATGTAAAGTAGTTTTAAAAACTTGGTCTCATTCTTTGATAATATCAGTGATGTGATATACATGTATATATTATAGTTCTGAAATTATTTACAAGGTTATTGTTATACATATGAAATTCAAACATTAGTCGTCTATGAAATATATATAATTTGTAACCATCTCTTCAACAAGTTTTAGAAAATATTTGTTCACATAGTCAATAATATTATATTTTTAAAACAGAGCTTATTAATGAGTTTTCTAATTACATTAAGATTGATAAAAACATTAAAAAATTATTATATCAAAATGAACTTCTATTGTGAATGTTTTTTATTTCTCTATGAACTCAACGAAAATCATTTTAATAATAAGCGATTATATTTACACATAAAATTTAATGTATTAAAATTTGGCAATTCATAATACTTTGTTGGTATTTTGTACTTTCATGGATAAGGCGATTTCCAACAAAATGTATCGATTTCTGTATGAAATAGAGTTTACATTAATTTCTAATCTTTTAGAATAGAGAATTAATGCAGATAATGTACCTCATTAAATAAACATTATAATAAATTAAATCAAGGAGCAGAACTGTAACAAAAACATAACAAAAAATACCGATATAGATAATTTCTGTGATTTTGATATAACTTCAATGCATATAAAATATTGCCATATTTCAACAATTTTCTCAATAACAATTTATACTTATTACGATGTAACGTCTGATCCGAACATTCATTTTAACATGTACAATTTTCCTTATTATGTGGATACAGCAGAATAGTTTCATAAATTGCATTTGCCACGTAATCTAAGTTAGATTCATTAAGTCCACACATATTTATTCTACCGCTTCGTAACATATAGATGTGATAATTATTAATTAAACATTCAACTTGTGTTTCTGAAATAATGGTTACCTCATTAGTAAGATAAAATATAAGATAAAACAAGTGTGATAAAATCATTTTTTTGAATATTTACCGCTAAGGCCTGTGTAAGAGAACATTCCTATCTGTTGAGTAATATGTTCCCAATTACCAGGAGTTCCTTTTTGAATTAATTTTTGATATAAACTCGTTCGCATTTCCTTTATTCTACTGGACATAGTGACAATATGATCTTTCCTGAAATATTTTAATATTGTAGTAAATCTTTAATATTTATTGTAAAACGAATCGAATTAATTTTGTTCTTTATATCATACCATTGTTTGTATAGATCTGGGTTCTGTAATACAGTTGCAACTATTCTTGCTCCATGATTAGGTGGATTACTATACATTCCACGAACAATCAAGGTTAATTGAGATTTTACTTGAGCCAATTCTTTTGTATTAGACATAACAACTACCATATTTCCAACCCTTTCATTATATAAGCCAAAATTTTTAGCAAAACTTTGTGCGCACATAAATTCTATTCCACGTTCAGCAAATAATCTTACAGCATATGCATCTTTGTCTAAATCACCAGTTGCAAAACCCTAAAGAATTACATTTTTATATTGCTTTTAAAATTATTCTATTCTAAAGAAGGGAAATAATTTGTAATACCTGATAAGCACTATCAAAAATAGTAAAAAGTTTTCTCTCTTCAATTACATCTCCTATTTTAGCCCATTGTTCAGGAGTTGGATCACAGCCAGTAGGATTATGTGCACATGCATGAAGAATAATTACAGCATTTTCTGGAGCATCTCTAAGATCTTTAATCATTCCTTCTATATCAATACTACGGGTTTCTGGATTCCAATATACATATTCACATGCTTTTTTGAATCCTCCGTTTATGAACACAAGTTTATGATTCTCTATAAATATATCGTATGTTATACAGAGTGAATATTCATCTTATCATTTAAAAATATGTATTGACACTTACCCCAAGTAGGTTTACTATAATAAAAGGTATCATAGTGTAGAATACGACTTAAAAATTCAGCTATAATACGTAATGCTCCAGTACCAGATAATGTTTGAATGCCAAAAGCTCGACCTTGTGCAATAATAGGAGAATCAGCACCCAACAGCATTTTTGTTGCTGCTTGACTAAAAGCATCCAATCCCAAGACAGGAAGATATTCATGATTTTGCAATTCATCTGCAGCTAATGATTTTTCCACTTTTCGAACAACTGGTAATACCCAAGGTTTTCCTTCAGTTGTACGATAAGCTAGAAACAATATGCATTTATCATAATTTTCAAGATTTATTTTGAAAGAAACGAATAAATTATTTAATAATCCTGTATCATTGTCCAATGCTTAAATACAGATTAAATTATATTACAGCAATATTCATATTTGTGAGATACATTATGCAATCACTAGATATTCTGGAGGTCATCCAAGAGCAGATTCATTAGCCATATGAATGGGACATAAAAAAATTTCAGCTTAAAGACAGTCATTTCATACATATGATTTTAAATAGATATATTTTAGCTATATTTTTAAATTATTAAAGAGAATTTGCGCTGTATATTTATGTCTATTTACTACGAGATCAAATATTAAATGAAATGCATGCAACATACCTCCTATGGATAAATTCACTTTTTTTTCGTAAGTATCTTCCGTAAATGCTTTATTAAGTGCAAAAACTTCTATTGGAAGTCCTAGTTTTAGCCCGCTGAATCTCGTATTCATCTTTGGAACGTTTAAATATCGTATGATCAACTATCTATGCAACGATGTAAAATGAGAGATAATCTGACGACATCAATTTATATGAAATAACAAACACATTTACAAACCTTTTACAATCACTGTATGGCGAATGTTTGCGATTTTTAATCTTAGATTTTACAGATAGTAGTAATCCATCGTAAATGTCATGGAAAATAATGTAATGTAACATGTAACTACGCGAACTTCTGGCGCTAATGAATTTAAATTAGCTTTATACGTAGTATTTAACAAATGTAATATTTGATAAAGTGGTGTTCGTAACGTAAATTGTCTATTCTATGTACAAGTGTCACTTTTCAAAAGCAAGATAGACATTGAAATGTATAAGTAAATTACAACATATGACCATCGTTACAAAATATAAATGTAATATAATAAAACACAAACAATTTTTTAATATTCGTCGTGCAAAATATACAAAACAATTCGACGAATATTAAGTCCCATATGTCTTTATAAAAAAATGTTATACATTGTTTATTATAAAATGTTATAAAGCGAGATTATGCGTTATAGAACAGTTGTATTTGTGTTTTAAGAAATTTCTACTTTCTCTATTAGAAACGGTTATTTTCGATAAATGAGATCTTCGGGATTTCTGTCTTATCGATCGATCCGTTTCATCGTTAGCTTTTTTTCAGCTTCTTGCGTTATTACTGCAGAGATCGCCAGTGTACCAATAATACGCGAATGTATATAGTTTGGTTGATACACAAGTGTGTAGCGTAAAGCGCAACATTCCAGCATAGTTTAGTTGAAAGTTGTACCGTGAAGTGTGTACAGCGCGTTGTAACTCTTGTGATAGTTATATTTTTTTTCTTTTCGTCGTATTTCTGCGTTCATGGCTGTGTACTATCGAGCTGCACGGAGAACTGTATTGAAGTAAGTTGAGACGCAAATTAAGAAACGTTAGTCTTACTGCAACTTATCTTTCTGATTACGACTAAAGCATTTTAAAGGGATGCTGTGTGTCATTACGATTCCCTCATGTTTTCGTGAAAAGTATTCTTCGTATCGTTCAGTTTTCCCAAGCGAATGATATTACTCCGTACGACTATATCTCATTTTATTTACGATCATGAAGACAATCAACATATTGCACGAAAATAATTCTATCTCTGTATCAAACGATTAATACAGTTATTATTAACGAAACAAAATTTTGATGGTGCTGTGATGTAACTGTATTTGTCGAAGTGAAGCCATGAACTTAATTTTACTGTCAAATAGAAGTTTGTATTTTAGAAATACGTTGTGATACTTTCTAAAGAAGTTATTTTTTCCTTTTTGTGTAATATTTGAAATAACTATACAATATTACGCACACACACACACACAAATTATATCTCACATATAGTACCGCTATTTCAAATATAATTTATTTTAAAAAGAATTAAGTAACTAAGAGGAAATTATATAATTTAAAAGCTAATTATATTGTACTCTTTTTATCAAATTCGATCTAAGTTCGAAATTAATCGATCAACAGGTTTTGCTCTCTTTTTACGTTTCGTCTCAATCGAAAAGCAGATCAAATATGAAATGAAGCATGGAAAAAGAGTAGGCGAGGCATTGAAACGTTTCTCGATTGAATTAGCTTTTATTTGAAATAGCTTTCAAATAAATCGTTATCTTAAGATAGGTGTAGATAGATTCTATTCATTACGATTAGATATAACAAACACTGTCAATATTTAATGTGATTTAATTCTTATTTTCTACGATTCTACAGCTATATAAAGGCATGCCCATATGTGATGTTAATTGGCGAAAAATAATTTTCATGAAAGTGTGTCGATGCTAGTTTCGATCTGTCGTCATGCGTTTGATGTAATATTTGAATCACGATTCAATCTGTCAATAATGATTTACCGCGTGGCTGTCGTGTTTTATTGATATGTCATTGATACATTGATAAGCTTAGACCGCGTCCGTTAGCTTAATCGTAGTATGTGATAAAGAGCAATAACAAACTCAAAAATCATATTCATATTGATCGATTACAATTCGAATTTAGGATATTGTGAATTTGCATGTATGTACCTGTTGCCTTGTAAACATGCAATTTGGGACTTCTATAGTATAATTCTTTATAGTATTTTAATACAGCAACATTTTGTCTATGTATCTTCAATGATTTACAGTTAAAATTATTACTTTCAAAGACAGTGATTGAATTCTCAGAAATTCTTGATAATTTTATTTAAGAATGGAAGAACAACACGTTGAAAATTTTTTTCTCGCACGAAGTAAAAATAATTATGGCGTGTCTCGAATCAGGAAATATTTTTAAAGAAGTATAAAATTATTACTAATTTTACTTCGTGCATTCATCGCCAGATGGCTTTGCAACAATTCTCATGAGCTCACGTCTGATTTTTGTTTTCTAAGTATAGATCATTTTGTTTATGGCGAAGTACTATATATAACAGAGTTGAAACACATCGTAATGAGCGCACTTTGTTTCTCAGTGAAAGAACAATGCTCTCGTTATTAGAAGAAGCATGAAATTAGTTGTATAAGACATAAGTAGACATGTGTGAAAATGTGAGAACATAAGTGATCATCTAAATAAGATATCTACAAATTTAAAGAAACGTTGTGTATTTGGTATATGAATGTATTCGATAAATACATGAATTGCATGCTAATTCACTGAATTAAAATTACAAAGAGTCAGCCCGGAGATCTTAGGTAGAAGTATTATACTTTTATGATAAAAACAGTACAATATAAATAGTACATTATACAATATATAAATACAATATTTACAATATAAATTAAAGAGCATTCTTATTTCTTTTATTCTATTGTTATCATTTTCCATGCAATTCGTAACATGATGAATCACAATAATATTCTCTTCAATTCGTTTCCATGAAAATTCGAATTGCCAAACTTTCTCTTGTCCCATCAGTCTTCTCGAGTCGAATTTGTTTCGATACGCGATTTAACTTACAAAAGACAAAATGCAATAATGTGCCATTATATCTAATTAGACACTTCCATATGCGGTGACTGGACATTCTAAGAATGACAATACGGCATCTATTAACGTCGATTTAATATTTCTGTTTTTTCTTTGAAGAAAGATTTACATTAATATATATTATAAATGAAAAATAATATACATTATTATTGTATTTTTTTTTATCGATATTTTAAGTATCGATTAGAGTATAAATTATATTCAATGGGCTGTATACGATTATGAAATGCAATAGTTATACGAATGATCCAGGATTTTCATTTATTAAATTAATCGTGGTTGTTTTCAATTAAAATTTCAATTAAAATTCGCTTTTCGATTGAAAGTTGAATTGTCATATCTTCCTTAAATTTAAGAAGCTTTTTGACGATTGGAGAATACAATCGAGCCAAAAATGATTCAGAGTTACAACAATTTTCAGCGTGCAGTCTTCGTCAAATATTTGCAATCAATTAAATTCTAAATATATAATTTAATTCCAACTTGCAATCGATTTCCTTGCAGCCGGTTGCACCAATGATCGCGGAAGAATTTTATGAAACCTGTTAAGTCTTGCGTGAAAGGACGTTGTAGAACGTATTGAAAGATATATATTGCATATATATCATATTATATATATATATATATCTACACACACACATGTATTTTTTTCATTCTAGGTTAGGTTAGTTTGCAATTGAAAGTTGATAGAGATGTAAATGATAAATTTTGTTTCGAAACATTAAGAATGCAGTACATATACTATAATACATGTATTTACTTTCAGTTACTTTCAGTTTACGTTCTATATACATGTATTTACTTAAGTTCTTTAATTCTAGGTTAGGTTAGTTTGCAATT